>JAGDQP010004766.1:34839-82754 GCA_022664845.1 Lepisma saccharinum
TGGACCCCCAGTTTTTTTCCTCTAGAACCGCCACTGGATACGGGGCTATCTTATACTTTGGTTGCATGAGTGTTTAACCATATGAAGTTATTAAAATTGAGTTTGGAGTTTCAACAATGCCTAATATAAATTAAACAATAAAAAAATTGCTAGGTGATATGCACCTGTAAAAAGAAAAAAGAAGAAAATTAAATGGCGTAGCTTCCTGTTCCATGCATCTTGAGTCTAAATTTTATTAGTGCTTCATAATTCTCTCGGGGGTTGCCCTTTTGTTTCAAAATTTATCATCGCATCTTTACTTTCTCTGCGTTTGGTTTAATATGGAAGGTAAATATATTTATTTGAATTTATATATCTTTAGTTTGTAATTCAAGGATATGCAGGAAGAACAATGGATTTTCAAGAGACCACCCAAAAAGTTCTTTACGTGCATTTATGATTTTCGCTATGGCTGCCTTCAGACGAGGCCAGTGGCAGTGCTTTTAACGGACGTCGATGGTGCTACTGGCGGCTGTTTGAAGCACTACGGAGTATATAGAGACAAACCATTAAGACTATCTTCACACGAAGCTACTAGCATAGCTTCTAAAAGAAGCGTTACCATTATTGGTGCATACTAGAAGTAACTTATTTGTTTCACACAGAGCCACAACGCACTGCAGCAATGCTACTAACGGTGCCGATGACCAGAGGCGGCGTTAGGTGAGCGCGGGGCTTAGGGCAATAATGACCCCGCGGGGCCAAAGTACAAGTAAAAATCGCTGAGCGCCGAAATGTTACATCTAAAGCCGATAAAGCAGAAAGCAACTTCCCATAAATGCTTCCTCTCACTTCTTCCTTTCATTCCTAACCCTAAATTTATTACTAAATATTCTCTTTTTTAATGAACAACGGTTTCTTATGAAGAAAAAAGGGGGCATCTTTTCCCCTTGCTTCTTTATTCATTTCCATTTCACATTACATTTCGCATGGAAATTATACAAACTAGTTTATTTGTAAACTTTTTTTTACAAATCAACTTTTATATCATTGAGTAAGAAAAATATCAACTCGGAACGCGGGGCCTGGGGCGGTTGCCCCAGTTGCCACCCCCAAACGCCGCCTCTGCCGATGGCATTGCTTAGGCTCTCTTCAGACGAGGCCACTAGCAGCGGTTCTTATTTTTTTAATATTTTATTTATGGCTTTTAGGCATCTAAGGCTCAGGCCGGGTTGGGGGAGGGAAAAGGATGTGGGGAGGTGTCGACCGAAGTTGAAAGTGTCATCAGGCATTTTCCTGGAGTGAATGAGGAAAATCTCCGTCAGGATGATCGGCCGCTGGGATTCAACCCACGACCTCCCGAATGCTATAAGCCAACACTCTATCACTGAGCCACGCCCGCTTCTTACTGGTTTGCGGTAAGTTTTCCGCAGCGCTTCAAAAGAGCGTCGATGGCACTTTCAATCTCCGTTAGTGGTCCCGTCTGAAGGCAGCCTAAGCAGCACTGCTAGTGGCTACACCTGACAACAGCCTTGCAGAGCCAACGACGGTCATTAGGAGCGCTGCTGCACCTTATTTGTGGTTGTATGTGAAAACAATTGATTTTTAGTGTTTAGAAGGCAGCCTAAAAAGCAAGCTAACTTTAAAAATCCATTAACAAGTAAAAGGTAACGAATGAAATAACTCAGAAAACATTTTCCCCAGATTTTTTACAATGGATATTGTAGTTGGCGCAATATCAATACATCTTAACAATTAACATTAAACAAATAGCCTACTTTATCGGCATGTCAAGAGTACGAGACTGTAAGAGAAAACAGAATAATATTTAATTTCTTCTTTCGTTTTTGACATCTGAATCTGAGAATAAAATGTCCATGTGCCGGGAATAATAATAAAAAAAAATATATAAATATTAAAGTTTCGGAGTCGCCGTGGCTCAGGCTGTAGCGCGTCTGACTACGAATCGGCGGCCCGGGTTCAAATTCCGGTCAGGGCACTGGAGATTTTTCTCCCTGGCACTCTGATGTACACTCAACCTCCTATCAAATTGAGTACGAGAGTTTCCTTAGTATTCCTGGGCAACCTTGGGAAGGTAAAGACGGTCGAACGTGGAACTGACCACCCCACCTCACATCGTACTGTAGGTTGAGAATATGTGGAGCGCTACCTACCTCCACATCCCCATGTGCCGTTCACGGCGCGTGCGTATCGTACAGGGGAAAGTTTTACCTTTTTTTCTATTTATTTAAAATTTATTCAAGTTTCAAATTGAATGTATGTGGTGTTATTAGAAGTCTTTGCTTGCACTGAGGAATTTTCTACTTCAACACAAGACTTTTGCAGATTATTGAGATTATACCGGGTAAATGAATTTTAGAGCATTCTTTTCAAGAAATTAGAATCCTTCCAGTAATTGTTTATGATTCGTTTGAAAACTCATAGACCACATAGGCTACTGAAATATCATATAAAATACATTTCACCAACTGCTTACGTAAGAGAAGAAATCAAAGTAAAAACAAAAATAACGGGTGTCCCGAAAGTTTCGCAACCCATTATTTCATAGTAGAGTCTAGTATTACTAAAACTAAAACACCTAGATACACTGTTCATACGCTGAAATATACATACGCCAGTAGGGGAAGTCAGGTATGAACATAGCTAATAAAAATGCGGTTCAAAAATGGTTTATTACAAAAATGTCAAAATATGACTAAAAGTAAGACAGATTCTTCCTTGAACAACGCATGAAGTACAGGGCAGGGTTGTAGTCTACATACTCTGGTTTTTGAGTAATGAAGACGAAAGTAAGGTAGGTGTGCAGTGCTCATATTTCCCAAGGTGCAAGGGTAATGTGAGCATTGAATAGGGCATATATGAGCACCATTCTGTGTCAATATCTGCACACCCAATACAAGTGAAAAAGAACAAATAGCAGTAGAATATACAAAATAAAAAGTAATACAATTAAAGTTGACAATAATAAGCAAAAAAGAGCCACTCAGGCTCGTGAAACTGCTACGAAAGAAAGTCTAAGCCACAGTTTCAGTTTTGTTAAAAAATTGACAAAAATAGACAATTAGATCTTCCTTCCTCAGAAGGGAGAAGAGTCTAATTGGCCATTTTTTGACAAAACTGAAATTCTGGCTTAGAGTCTTTTTCGTCGCAGGTCATTAAAAAAAAATCAAATGTGAATATGTAAAACAATAAATTACCAAAAGAACAAGAACACTACATCTTTAAATTGTCTACCTGAACTTAGGTGGGGTAATAGCATGGGCGGATTTAAGAGAGAGGACCTAGTTGGGGGTGGGGGGCAAAGAGAGACCCTGCGGGCCATTACTTTAAAAGCTATCTTTTAGAATGGAACATTTAATGCCATTCTAAAATGACTGGGGGGCAATGCCACCCCATGCCTCCCATAAATCCACCCATGGACAATAGTCGCAAACAAAGAGGTCAGGGTACTGAATATTAACACATAGGACATGGTACCAGTCATGGCAAAGATCACACCTGATCCATTCCCATCCCCTTTGGTGTCTTCACTAAACTTGCCCTTACAAATATGACAAATACTATCACTCCTTGAAGACTTTGTGGGTGCGCCTTTCTTCTTGTTTGCCGTGGCATTACTGGCTTCTTCTTCAGAAGGATTATGATGAGTCACAGGAGATTTAGTGATCTTCTTTACAAGGAGTCTTGCTCTTGGATTTTTTGACTGAAGCTGTGCTATCAACTGCCTTGATGTATGAACTAAAGGAGTGCATACTTTGTCATCCATGCCATTACAAATTAGGCTGCTTTTTAGTATCTCCCTCAAATAATTTGGTAGTTATTAGGCCTATGAATCCTGTTATTGTAACTATTACAGACTTTAGGTTAGTTTACTTTACAAATGGTCAAATAGGTCTATACATTCGTATAGTGTGAGGAATATTGGTTAGTAATATCTGCTGCATGTGGGCTTACTTTAGAAAGTAAATAGTCTTTGATTAATTTGTGGGAAGTACTAAATGTCATCCACAAATTATTATTTCATTACAGATTTTCTGCTTTAGTTTAATACCTGGAAAAGCTCCTCACGTTCATTTCTCCCATTATTTTCAGTATATTTGTGCATGCTCATATTAAACTGAATTTAAAAGATCATATTTCACCGACTGCAAGTGTTTTTTTTAATGCATTGTAGTTTGCAACTCTGTTTATAACAAAGAAATGAACAAACGACTGGTGCTGTGTACCTAGACGGAACTGACTATAAATCAACTGATATATTTTATATAAAGAATGAATACCTTGTTGTAACTTATTTTCCATTACCCTGATTTAACTATAGCTCAAAAAATATACATTTTTAATTCTACATACCTTTAAACTTCTCCTTTATTACACAACACTACACAGTAAAAAATAGCTGTGTTAATTCAACACAATGCGGTGTTCCAGCGTGACTACCATTTTTTGTGTTAAATCAACACAACATACGGCGTTGATGTCGGTACTGGGGAAAAAAGTTACAGCTGCAACAAGATTTGAATATGGGTTATTGAGTTAGAAGTCCAGTAGCTTACCGTCTAGGCTGAATCGCCAGACAGAAAAAGCGCTACATTCAAACACTATAGACGGTAAAAAAATGTTGCTGAACCCCAAACACAAGCAAAGTTACTGTCACGACTTATGCTATGATTTAATCACTTTTTCATTTCTCAATTAGGGATCAGAATTCCCATTCATTGAGAATGTCCCATTTCTATGAAAGCAAGCGCAGCATTTGACATGTTGTTACGATAAGAAAGCCGTAATGCTGATCAAGTGTTTGACTGTCGCCATCTTGCTTCCTTTCATAGAAATGGAATATTCTCAATGAATGGAATTCTGGTTCCCAATTGACAAATAGATAGTGATTAAACCATGGCATAAGTTGTGCAAGTAACTTAGTTTGTTTTAGGGGTTCAGCAACATATATTTGAACCCCTACATTGTTTGAATCTATAGTGTAGTCGTTTAATTCAAATGTTGTTCAATAATATAGTTTGCATCTAGTGATTTTCCTTTGTGACAATTTAGCCAAGTCGGTAAGACGCTCGATTTCTCGCTGAGCAACCGGTGTTCAAATCTCGCTGCAGTCGTAACTTTTTCCTCCCAGTACCGAAATCAACACCGTGTGTTGTGTTGACTTAACATACAAAAAGTGGCAGTCACGCTGGGACACCGCAGTGTTGAATTAACACAGCCATTTTTTGCAGTGTAGCACCACACTAGCTTGGGCCCCACTCTCGTCAACCATGAAACTCCAAAGAAGACTACCAGATTCGTTGTTTTGCTCTTGCGCAATGCGCGTGGAAGATTTGGAGGTATAAGCTTCGTGCTGCTCATATTTTCGGACTGATCATATTAAACTGAATTCCCCTATACTGAGAAAATTTTAAAGACATAGGCCAACAAATTACTATTAATCACAAATTAGGTACTGGTACGGCTGTAAAAATGTTGCCAAAGTCGATAAAAAGTTGTAAACCCTGCACAAACTGCACTTACGTAACTGATTGTTACATTTCTCAATGTCACGAGAGAGCTTGCATGGTTATTTATTGAATATGAGAAAATAACTCCCATCTAAGTGTTTACAGCTTTGTGTAGGGATTTTGATGGTGTATTCCGTAAATTTGTAGTATTTTCAATAATAAAATGACCTCTGCCAACACTGAAATGGTGCGGAGTGACGCTGGAAAATGTGCTATATCTCTATCTACATCACTATGTCATTTTCAACGAAAAGAACAAAGTTGAAAATGTCCAGGAAAAAAAATAACAATTTAGCTGCATTTGCCAACCTTAGGAGCTTTCACTTCTTGACCTTTCGTGCTAGCAAAGCTTTATGAAAAGTGATTCGATTCCTGTTCGGGCGCCTTATGTAACATGATACTTTTGTGCCGCAAAAGCAGCAATATGTAGACTGATGAGCCATATGAATGCGCCTTGTGTTCTAAAAGTCATCAAGGGGAAATATACAAAATCCCCAATATGTTTACAAGACCCTTTCCTTTTCATGGGTATTCAAAAGAAAATAGTTTGTTAATTCAATTGTTTTTGTCTAGCGGTACCCTCACACTGGGCGCCACCTGCCGAAGGGCCGCTGCTGGTCACCGACACAAGTGAATAATCGCTTGCTAAGATTCACACATTAATGGAGAATGGAGTTGGAATACATTGATAGTGGTCGGCGACGCAAGAGCTATGCCGTCTTAGGACTCGTACTTGTGCGCTCGACGGTAACGGCTGATATGCATGACTCTGAATAATCATCCTCATGTATAGGTTACGGCGAGTAAGCGAGAAGATGCCTGTCTTGGCAAGTGAGCCCAATTTTCCCGCGTTGCTCGGAACTCGGAAAATAAGATATTTCGACGAACAGTAGCAGTGTGCGCTCACGATTGTGTTCGCGAACGGAATTCAATCATGTCCACTTTCCCCGCCCCCAGATTACCGTACGCCGCCACTGTTTTTGTTAACGACTGTATTAGACGGATCGGTATGTTGCAAACCTCACACTTTGAAGTGCAGCGATTTCTTCAACATTGTCTCCGCAAACTTATTGAGTGACTGAAGCTCTTGATTGGAGTTGCTAGTTTATCTTTACCAAAAAATCGAAACTTCGAGGCCGGATGTTTGAAACACAATTTATTCTTAAAAGCGCGTATTAAATACACTCATTAAACGCACAACACAACGTTCGTTTACTTAAATGTTCTGTGACAGCGAGGGAGGGATCAGAGCTACTGAAAAGTGGGAAGACAAATATTCACCAACCAATGTGAGGTAGGAGCCATCACTGAACTTTCCATCTCGTATACAGGAGTGTTTCGGAGGAGTGCAGATATTTTTTTATTTGTATGTATATTTAATTATGAGTATCATGTTGTTATCAATATTTTAGCCACACGTCAATTTGTCAAAACGAAACTCATATTGAATGACGTATGCTGAGGATGAAGATCGCGAGAATCATATCTGAGATCTCTCAATAAAGAATACTTATCTCCTTTTCCACAAATGTCATATGATTGCTCTTCTGTAAGGAATTACAAGCAGTGTTAGATCGGAGGTCTGTATCTACAATAATGAATTCTCGATAAAAACGAACGCTACTGGCAATTAAAGCATCTCAGTTCCTCTCGCTGGTGGTTTACGCACTTTCCACTCGAGAACGCGCAGGCGTCAAGGCTCCTTTTACAGTGTAACAGAGTGTTTGAGGTTTTTTTTTTTTTATCGAAATGAAAGTGCCTCTGTTACTGAGTACAGATATTGTGAAAGTTATATAATATTCCAATAAGAGTTGACACTCGACGAACTTAATTAGAAAATTCGGAGTCGGTCCAATGTAAGAAATGATGAGAATAACCACTCACTAAGGTGAAATAGTACCTTAAATAATGAATGACTCAACTTTAACACTTGGTCGAAAGGAATGGCACTTACGTAAATCTAGGTAGTCTTAATACCCTACTGTAATCCTATGACTATTATCTTATATACTCAATAAAAATGTAAAACTACTGTTCTTTAGTTTTATTGTTGAACCTAATGTCACAATGATGTTTCTTTACATCAAAACGTAACAAAAATTGAGTATTATTGCTGCGAATTAACAATAGATACACAGATAATAAGATTCAATTGTGAACAATACCAGAACTATTGGTAAATGACACAAAACAATTTCAATGCTATTCACGTGTATCAAAAGTTTGGTAAACAGGCTTTGCGCTTCATTTGGGAATGTTCATAAAGCAATTCCGAAATGACTATTAACAATATTTACTCACTAGCTGAAACAATGTTGTGTGATTTTAATATGACAGAACTTGAATAGATCATACGTTAAACATCAGTAATTGTAAGTACGAAATAACTACAGACCGTCAGAATATGCAAAAACGTCCGTATAATTGGACGGATGATCGATAGAATGACGTTACCACCAACCAACGAGACCACTGAGTAGTACCCTTGATGCGTTCGCATAACTGAATGTGTCCAGGATAGACACGATTAATACTACAAAATGTGGGGCCTGTAGAATGAAGTTTGCACATACAACCTTTAGTTTGACAGGAAATACATTGATTAGAATTTGAACTATCAATATGAATTTCAGTTTTGATACTAGAAAAGTGTTGATTTAATTATTGCTTGTAGTGAGAACACAGCTGAATCTAAAATATTTCGCCTACGACTAGCCTGTTACTCTAGCACTGGATAAACAAATCCGTATCTGTACCGCAACACGGACCAATACCAATAATATTAATAGACAATGGTTAATATTACAACGACGGTACATATATGTACAGCGGTGAGATACATCTGTTGACTCTCGAAATAAAATATCAATCCACATATGAGTATAATATCCAACAATGTCCTTATGTCTAAAATGAGGTAGGGAGTGGTTGAATGCGGAAGGTCAATAAAAACTCACAGACATCATCACTTTAACATTACAAGCCATTTGACTTAACATAGTCTCGCCCAAAGGTGTGATATTTAATTTACTAGGCAATACTGATATATATACATTTAAAGTAATGGTGACAATATAGCACGTGTCTGATGTTGCCCCTCCCCCCACTTTTGCGAAATTTAACCGAATTTAGCGCCTGGGTAGTGCATCATTAGTGCGCCAAAAACTAACATTAGTGCTATCATACTTTAGGAGCTATTAAAGATTATTGGTGGTGCTGGGGAATTCATATGAAGCTAGTCCCCATCTACTTTCAATTACGCAGATTATCACTAAACTTAGCACATCGTTAGTGATCGTTAGTGCACTAAAACGTACTAAGCATTAACGTTAATGCTAACATACGTTAAGGTTTATTCAGGGGTTTTGGTGGAAGCCAAGTCCAGATATATCAAATTTCACACTAATGGACGTACAAACATGAGACAAGAGACAATCGTTATTGCATTGTTAGTGCAGTAAAACGCACTGAGCACTAACGTCAGTTCTAACATAGGTTAAGATTTATTCAGGAATTTTAGTTGCAAACATTCCCGACAGTGTAGCTTAGCCCATAACGGCCGTTATGACCGCAAGGACGGAAACTAGAGATTGAATGTACCATACGTTGTCTGCGGCCTCGTAACGCTAAAATGGCCAAACTGTTGTTGTGATTTTTTGCATATATTTTTTTCACCAGTTTTTTAATTTTCCATAAATTTATTTTCCCCTTTCGATGAATGGGCTTTTTATGAACAATTTCAGTGAGCAATTGTCACGTTACATACCTTCAATTTTCTCCACGATTTTTCAAATATTTGTGTTGTTTTCAGTTATTTTAACGATGTATTGATTGTTACTAACTTACATGCAGTAATACATTCCATTTTAGAAACATTTATTATTTTCAGGTAATTGGAAATGTGAATTGACAAATTCGGATCTCCAGAATACCTATTTGATTTCGATATCCGGATCAGTTTGGCTATCCCTTCAGTGAATAGTTTAAACTTTGCTTACTTTCAGTTTTGTTCTCGATTTTACAAACATTTGTACTTTCAAGCGCTTGTACCTGTGAAGATTACTAATTGAGTGGTGTTTTCATAAAACTCGTTATGTACAAGTTTCTCCATTTTGAGATTATATTTCTTTATGTTTTGGGGTTCGTAGAATTGAATGGTGCTACCAGAATTGGGCTAAACGTAAAAAAGGAATAGCAGTTATTTCCTTCATTCTAATTTTGATATCACTATTCAATTCTACAAACTCGAAAACAAAGAAATGTCATCATCTCAAAATTACGTAACTTGTAGATAACGAGTTTTGTGAAAATGCCCCTCAATTGTACGTCATATTTAATACATTTTCAATGCAGAAGGGATTTTTGTTATAGAAACTTCAAAATTAATTCTAAAATGGAGTTTAGGAAATCACAAATTTACATTATTAGAACCCAAAAATCCATTCCCTACAAACAAGGGAAGGGACACTCAGCTTACCTCGAAACCCAACTTCAAATTTCGTACACAAGTATGTGAGCCACAAAGAGATTACCGCACAAAAATTAGCTGCCAGCTTGAACTGCAAGACCTCTGAATAAAAGGTTAGAATTTGACGCGGTCTATCCTTGAAGTGCTTGTTCCGTAACGGCCAAATATCTCTGTTAGCATGCGTTTTTGAAAACTTGATACAGACAAAAGTTGCAGAAAATCAACATAACTACTGGATGGGCTAACCAATCTTACACCGTGAAAGAACCTGAATCCGAACGTCACAATGTCAGTCCGCCATCTTGGTGTGCACAGCTAGAATTAAAAAGAGTGGAAAAGGCTTAGGGCCATATTTATGAATCACCCCCAAGAGGTGGGTGACTCCCAGGAGTATATAATTTCACTGCCCCTGGGAGCCACCCACTCTTGGAGGTTGTTCATAAATATGGTCCTTAAAGTGAAAGTTAATTCGATGGGCTTAACGGCAATGCCCGAAATGGAAATTTTCTCGAAACAACCTTTTACCATTTTTTTATACCATAGCATCTTGACCTATTGTAGCATTCTTGCTTTCATACTCGTAAGATTCATCGTAGCATAAATGCTGTCGTCTAAAGCGGCCTTTAGTTTTCAATCCCAATAGATTAACATGTTGAATGCATGCTTCCCTTACTTTCAGGGATTAGCTGTTAATTCTATAAAGTTGAATGTATACATCTAAAGTCAGTTAGCTTGCAACGAAGGGGGTATTTCCATACTCGCTGTAAACTGGGACAAGTTCGCAGCCTGTGAACAAATGCTGGGCTACCCTTAGAAAAGTTTTTCTCTCCCTTTCTTTCTAAATGTTTGTGTGTAAGTGTGAAAGAGAGAGAAAAAAGTTAAGAAAGACAAAGAAAAAGCAAAGAAAGAGAGTCCAAGAGGGGAAATAATAAATAGATGTTTTTGTCCCATAAACAGGTACTATAGTGAGAGGGGAAGAGACCTAGTTTGTTGCAGAATTTTAGTCCATCCATTCAATTGACTTCCGGAGCGGTAGCAATCGAAGAAGCATGTTAGGTAATATCAAGATTGCGTGCGTGGCAATCCCTCATATTACTACCACCACCACATTTAGACTTGACTCCAAAGCTTTCTTAATTTACTGTTTGTTATCGCTGGCGATTGATGAAGAGCGACATTCGGTTAGAAGACACGTGTCGGCACACAGGCCAAATATTGGTTATAGGAACGAAAGGAGGAGGGGGTAAGAAAGCTGTGGGAATGGCCAAAGAATGGAAGAAATAAAAAAAAAAAAAGAGGTTGAAGCAAACACGCGATCGTTTGAATAAAATTCTCAGACGATGAAGGCTGTTTCGATTGTGAGCCGAAATGAGTGGTCAGGGGTTCGGAGTCAACGGAATGAACTGTTGTGCAATGGATTTGAATTATTTTCAAAGTTTCTGATTGATTGCGTCTGCTTGAAAAGTAGCTATGGTACATGAGGATGAGGAGAAAGAAACATCAGGAACGGGAAATTTCTGACAACTCAGGTATGTACAATAAATAACAGGGAGAAATTTGGGAAATTTGACAATTATTTCAAATACTCTGGCTTGCTACTTGCTAAGAAAAATTCTACATCTAATTTACTCAATATAGAAACTACTTTACCAGAGAAACCGCACATAACTCGATTAAACCTGATTTTGAACAAATAAACGCGTCTTGCTATCGGCTCTGTCGTGGTGCTAATTCACGTTAGAATATCTAATTGAATTTTATATATATATATATATATATATATATATATATATATATATATATATTTTAATAACTTTTATTTTATTTATTTGATCTAAATAACAATAGTATGGATTAGTAGTACGAGTGAAGAAGTATAATTCTAATAACTTTAGTAAAAATTCCGAAATTTGAACGCTTAAAATATGAAAAGAAGAAATAGTCTCAGAGGACTGTATACGGGAAGATACGAAAGCCTAAGCATGTTACTGTACCCATTAGTAGGGTTACCATACATCGGTATTTTGTATGGACGGTCCGTATTTTAAAGGCCCTGTCCGTGTCCGTACCGTACTTCGCAAAAAATAACTATATGCCCTATATCCGTACTTCATTTAATCAGTTGTTGACTGTTAATATTTAAACCCATATATTTCCACAAATATATCTCACACCATTTTAAGAAAAAAACTTTCACGTTGTGTACAAATGAAAATTGTTCCTGTAGTATTAAACTGTAGTATAGCCTATTTGTTATTGACTAGTAATTCTCTTACAGTTTTTGTTAGCGTCTAGCATTTTTTTAAATTATTATTATTATTATTTTTAGAAACACCTATGCATTGAAGCGTAATGACCAACAGATCCCGCAAAACAGTTATTGATTTTATTATTAAATGAATATTTCATGTTGGTTGAATTTGAATTATATTTAACGCCTTTAGGCAAGTTTGGCTCAGGTCGAATAAATGATGATGGATAATTGGCGGAATGAAGAAAGTGGGGAGAAACGGGAGAACCCCGAGAAAACTTATGTACACGGTGTTGTCCACCACAAAGCCCACCTCGCATAGTACAGGATAGAAGCGGGAACCCATGCACCCTAGGTGGAAGTTCTACCACTGAGCAACCGCGGCCCTATTTCATGTTGGTGTCACAAATTGTTAGGAGTTTATTCTATTTAAATAAATGGCCTTTAACTAATTTGTCCATATTTATTCCGCAAATATTATGGTAACCCTATCATCATTAAAGGTCATGATAGCCAATAGGCGAAAATCGACCGATGCCCTACTACAGCTCCTCCTCAAAGTAGAAAGTCGTCTGAGTTTCTAGGTGTGGTTATTATAAAAATAATCATAGATATAAAGTCAATTTCATTTCAAATGATGCTTTTATTTTTAAATGCTGATGTAATTTTTTTTAGGGATGTAGTGGTCACAATAAAAAAAAACCGGGCTATATTTGAAATCAGGAAACTGTAAATAAGTAAGTTCATAGGAATTCTCTTTAATTATGATGAGTTACATGTCTTCTCTTTGCAAACCAACTACATGAATAGTAATATATTTTTGGAGTGTAACAAGAAGAACCATAGTTGAAATCAACATATAAGAAAATGTGAAAAACTGAAGGTCCTTACGACACTCGTGTGAATTATCAGTTTCTTTTAACAATGTTTTTCAGCTCTATAAACCTCAAACCGTAACTACAAGAGACATATTGGTATTGGATTTTAAAACTTATACATTTTTGCTTGAAATATTGAAGTATTTTTTATTTGCAGAAGTTATTAATTTGAAACCATGTAAAGTAAACTGGTCACTACGCGGCAGAAAATAAATTTTTAGATCTGCAGGATAGATTTGACATTAATCCAAGCCGCATTCAGAATGGGTCCTTCAAACAGAACTTCCTCCTTTGGAAAGCAAAATATGTACGCTGTTGGTTGAGTAACACATTCATAGAAATCTCTTGCGCAACAGACGCGAGATCTTCTAGCTCAGATATGAAAACGGTAACTTTTCTTTATGTGCTAGTATTTTCTGATCTCTTTAGTCTGAAGTCTGGTAATTGTTCCCTTTCTTTTTCTTTAGATTCAGCTAGCCTCATAGAAATCGCTCTTAGTTTTGAAAAATACCTTTCCTTTTAGACTTCACCAACTATAGCTTGGAAACCTTATTCCAAGGTTATCACCGTATGCTATGTTCATTTTTCTGTCGACAACTTTGCTCCCCCCCCTTCCCCAAGCAAAAACTGAAATGACGCCACTGGATAGAAATGCTACAGTTGCTCTACAATTTCAACAATGAACATGTTCCCGACATATGGACAGTTTATTCATCCTAATTAACCTGTACTAATTTGAATGCGTTTAGGTTTTCATCGGGAAAATAGTTTTATTGAGTAGAGGCTTGTAATGAGCTGCTTAAAACTTCATTTATCTGTATTATTTGACATTAACCAATTATATATTTGGTGCCTAATGGATGGCAGCGAAAACACTTTAACTTTTCGAAGTGAAATAGTTTTTTTAGTTATGGTCATTTTTGAAGAATTTTACATTGTTTTCATACAGTTTTATTATTTACAACTAATTTCAATTGTATATATATAATGTTTGGAAACTGTTGAAAACGTAGAAAAATATACTATTTCATGTAGAAATATTAAAAGTTTGACCGAGTACATGACTGACCAATCCCGAATGGCAAATCACATACAATACAAAAAAGTAGTTGGGATAAAAAATCTCGCGCAAGGGCCATCCGGAACGTTCAGCTGCAGGTTGCACTACCCAATCGAACGCAGCCCATTCGAACAAAGCTATGGTGTTACTTGATATACGAGTTAATAAAATAGCTTAGTAAACTAATTTCATTAGATGTATTTTCTCTTATCTTATTTATTTTAGATTTTATTTAATAGTTAGTACATTTTAAGACTACGCTGGGTCTCACGGTTATCTCCTTTTAACTGTCAGTAACGTTACCAGGTACTTATATGGTTAATTTTTCTATTAAATTTATTCTCTTGACACCAGTGTGATCACGAAACCGTATACATATCCTTATATGACAATTTTCAGTTAAAGAAACTACAGTACTGTAACTTAAAATATAATAAACAAACTTTTAAAGTAGATACCAGTCGAGTATAGTGTATCAATTTCATTTTTCTTTTTAATAAAGTAAGCCCCAAAAGCAAATATCTCCTCATTTTAAGGTGTCTGAATTCACCACTGACTATCACATTAATTCATACACAACGACGAACAAAAGAATAATTTGTGTAATTTTCTAAGTTTGCTGGATGTCCTAAACTAAAGATACATAAAACAGTGGGTGAAATGAATAGAAACGAGTAAATGCTTATAGATGCCCATTTTTAAGTAAATACTTGGGGCTATAAGGGCTGATTTTCATGAACGCTTGCTAGATAAGATAAAATGAATCATATGCACGGTAACAGCACTAATGAACGCTTGCGTTGCTTGCGATCTGGGTGAATAAGCCAATTGAAACACGTGTTACATTTAGAACACGTAATAAAACATGTATTTTAATTGGCTACTCATTCAAATCTCAAGCAACACAAGCTTTCATGAAAATCAGCCCTCAGTGAAGAAAAAGATAGTATACTTTCCATCAGGAGTAAATGCTTGTGCTTTGAAAGTAAATGCTTCTGTGGTAAGTAAATGCTCGAAACTTTGAAGCAATTGCTTAAATAAGAGTAAATAAAAATAACTTGCAAGTAAACTTTCAATTGACAAAAGAAAATACTTTTGAGTAAATGCAAACATTCATTCACCTGATAGGCGAGGGAATACTTTACTCGCTAGTAAACACTTCCGAGTATTTGCTTCTTTTTATTCACTTCACCAAATAAACACCATAACTCTACTAAATCAATCTGTTTCTAATTTGTTTATAATAATATTTTCTTTAAATTGGATACCGTGTCGTACTTCTGTAAAATTAGTTTAATAGTTGGGACCGGTATACCTGCCTTTATTTAATCGAATCGAAACGACAGTCCAAATATAATAAATTTTCTTTTGCTCTGATTCACCTACTTTTTTTTTTTTTTTTAATTTTCGCAAGAACTATGAAAATTACCTTCCCTGCTCTTAAGATCGACGAAGAAAACCTTTAGTTATACATGAAACGAATGAAACAATTCCTAAAAAACTGTGTCTTTCGACCTGCACAAACCGTTACTGAATAACCGATCTCTGGAACGGTTCTGGAAAATATTAGCCTTTTTGAGGTGGACATATAACAGGAAATGGATTCCACGCAAATCCATGGATTTATGCATGAAACATATTCGTTTACGAAACACTGTCTAACTAATAATGTTTACACGTATATTTCTCAACCAATTTATTGAATAAAACCGTTTTCTTCACATCTTTAATGATTATAGATGAACCAATAACAATTTCTTTTTCTTTCCATAGTTTTGCAATGAAACTGACCTAGTAAAATCAACAAACACTTCAATGTTTTTAAAGTCTTAATTTTTCTTTCTTATCAAGCTCGTAAGCAGATTACTGAATTGCACGAGCTATGCGCAGTGTGCATAATTGACAGGTAGTGGGAAAACTCGTAAAAATGAACGCTTCATTACACGTATACAGCTTTCGTAGCACAGCTAACGATATTGCCAGACGTTCAGGTTGAATAGTGTTCTGCAAACGGACAAAGACTTATTACAATAAATCTGTGCAATAGTAAATCACACTCTGTTTCTAACATATTGTTTCAAAAGCACTCAGGAAAGATGACTTTCATGAAATATCAATCGGGCAGCGATATCAGAACATGATATAGCCTGTTTGATATTTTGCCACCGAATAATAACAACTTTAAAAGAAAAGGAGAAGAAATGCCATTTTGACACGTGCATGCAGTTAAAATGAAAAATAAAAACGAAGAAAATCCTATTTTTGCTACGTTTCACAAAGCTACTACAAAGAATAAACAAACATAAATCTTCTTTTGCTTACAGAGCTTTGAGGTGTGTTACGTTGTGAAATTATTGTTTGGATTTTGTAAAGAAGAAATCAGCCATTATTGTTTACAACTATCGCAGTGATTTTTAAACATCTCTTTCCATTAACATTCCATGTTTGATAGTGAGTTGTGTACTGGAACTTATTACTTTGCGTTTGTGATTTTTAACGTAAATAAGTAAATGTCATTACATTGCGTGTTCTCTTAAACTGAAGGGATGGAAATGGAAAGCTAAACTAGGGCATTACGAAAACTGTAACGTTAGCAGTTTCAACTGTGACACAGTTCGAGATTACAAGAAAAACGGACCCACAGATAGAAATTAGGCTCTTTAAATTGAGTTGCACTGATAAACTCAATGGTAACAATTATTGAACTTTTTTGCAATTGTGATAGAGTTTAACATTGAAGTGGAAAACGGAATCATAGCATGAATTCGATAGAAAGAAAGTTGTTTACATTGTGTTGCACCGACATATTAATATTTAATTTATTTCAGCGATGGTCAAGTTTGAAGGCCTACACGGTCCAAAAATCAGACTGTAAATGTACATTCTGGACGGCGCGCATAGTAGCACATCCTAAAATAATGTTCATGTTATTTTGAGTAAATCAAAAGTTATTACATACATAAAAAGACATACTACACAGCGACAGCAAGAGTTAAAACTGAGAGCTGAAAGTTTTTCTCTTTGGTGCTTACCTAACGCAATGTAGCCTACCTTAACTTGTAAAATGTTCAAAATACGCATATATATAAATATATATTTTCTAACCTACCCTAACTCAATGAAGAATAATACTGCAGCGAGAAGGTACTTGATAAATATTATTTTATTGCAACCATCGAACTGTAAGTAACGATACTGGAGTGATCGGCTAGAGTTGAATGAAAGACACTAAAACAAACACTTGACCTCGAACATCCACTTTGAGTCTAATCTAATATGGACCAAATTTTCAGTTCTAACTCAGTTTTTAAGCTTGTTACCGTTGTTGTACAGGTTCTTATTTATTTTTTAATTCTATTTAACTTAAAATATTACGATTTCCAAATTACACAACTAAACATGTTTACTCTCCCATAGGTACTTGATATTTGGCCAACATAATTGTGAGATCTGAGGTGTTAGGCTAAAGGTTCCAAGATCGCGGGTTCGATTCCCTCCTGGGATGTTTGTCGATTTTTAAAAGCGCTTTACACTCATATAATTGAGACGGGCCGAAGTCCTAAAGTGGTCTATACAAAATAAAATTTATCAAGTTTTTAACTGGTTAATAACTAAATATAATGCAGAAACAGGTAATTATTTAAATGGTTTGACTGTCAGCATCACAAAAGGTAGAAGAAATTGAAAAAGTAAAATCAATTATCAAACACAGGTCTCCCAATCAAAACTCAATAGTTTACAACGCAACTTCTTACAAAATATTTTTGATTTCCTCTTCTTTTAATTCTGATTTTAAATGTATTATTTAGCTACTAGACCAAACTGAGTTTTGGTGAATTTCTGAATACATTTCTCAAACAGTGACCGGAAATTATATATTTATATTTATATATATATATATATATATATATATATATATATATATATATATAAACAGCTATCATATTATTAACTTAATGAAATTTACTCATTCGTTGAGATGGGCAAAACTTACTTACTTTGGAAACGTAAAGCAAATGAACCGCATATTTTTAGCCAGGAGTACAAGTTTGTGAGAAATTGAGAAAAATGTCTTACAATAGAAAATAATGAAGGGAGATATAAATTCTATGCAAGTTAGTAGATTCGATGGTTCAAAAGTGATTCTGAGTCGTAAAATTGTATCGCTATTGCAATATATTAATATTTCGTTGGTCAGTAAAGTTTGGGGGACTGATGCCCTTTTAAAAGATTGAAGAAAAGGTACAGCAACATTTATTTGTCATTCATTCTTTTTATTTCTCATTTATTTACGTTTCAAAACTAACTTATTGTTGAGGCTATACATTATCAATTAGATTCTTCTAAAGTTTATAACACTGATTTATCAATGAAACACAAATCATCATCTGACGGTATAGTCTAGGCATCAGGCCTTAAAGATTGGCTTCTAAGGACAAATCATGTAACAATTTGGCATCCGATATTTCTTTGAATATAACCATCACTGATCACAAAAATTCCGGATGCCAGTTAAAATGCCTCACGGGGGTGGGGCGAGCCGAAATTTTAATAGCTTCTATTATTCACTATATCTCCGTAACCATTGGAGATACAGCATCCGATTTTGTTTCTCTAATTCTCTTCTACAATTCAGTTTTAGTGCATTCTTGTGCTAACGGTAATGGTTGTCTTGTGATTTTCATTTAAACTCAGTATTGGTAGCACACTCTCTTCTTTGGAGTGCCCATAACTGTTGACGTCAAAATCGGTCCTGGGTCTTGTGAAGAACAATTCTGCAGCTTCAATAGCGCTTCCTGATAAAGGAACCTGTCTTAGATAAAATAGGTCACAGTTTTCTGAGTAAGTAGACCAGCTCTTGACTTTTGGTCTACTTAGAAAACTGTGATCTTCTATTTTCCCTAGAACAGATTCCTTTACCAGCAAACCCTATTGAATCTGCAGAACTGTTCTTCACAAAGCTCTTTAAGGTTCATGCGATGACTTGTGATGAAGCTAGGCTCCTACTTCTAGGAAAATGCAGCCTGGAGAGATTACCTCCAACTAGCAATGCTCTTAAACAAGATATAAATAGATCGCATTACCAAACAGCAATATAAGAAAACGCTGATAAACGTGAGATCGATCTTCCAAGACCAGAATACTTCGGATGGTACTTGAAGAACCAAATCCTGACGCCAGTTTTGAGAACACTTGAAGACGTTTCGAAGCCTTGTTTAAAGATTACTACGTGTAGCTGTCAGAAACTTGAGTGCGTAAGTGTTAGAAATGTGAAATGCAAATCTAAGAACACTCCAATGTGTAGTTGTCCGAACGAATGTAAAAATTCAAGTTCAGTTCATGAACAAAGTGATGGAGAAGACTGAATAATACATCTAAAGACGTATGTTATCACAAATCCCTTTATCACTTTTGTTTTTATTAATATAAGAGGAAGACTCGAAACATCTTTGTGCCTACTCTTTTCCTCCTTTGTTATAAGTGTTGGCACAAAATATAGATATAAGAGCGATGCGGTAACCTAACCCTTGTCATATCATAGAAAGATAATACATTTATGTATTAAACAAAAATAGAAAATCAAATTTAAAAAAACGTACATATTAACAAAACACTATAAAACCATATTAAAGTTACATTTCACCAGTAGTAGGCTTTCGCAGCTGATACAGAAATGAATCGAGTTGTTTGCGTTAGTTTGTATCTTGAAACATCATATGCTGACCTGTTACCGTATACAGCTCGATCCTTTATGTACTTATGATACAAACATACTTATGAATACAAGATCTAGAGATAAGTTTTCTATGTAAAGAAAAGGGTGATTTCTTGCGAATAATGTTGTAACAGAAATGAAAGAACCTTGTTCGACACATTGTCAAAATACTGTTCTCCTTTAATATAGGGAGAATAGGATCGAATTTACGACGGTTGAAAGCAAAACGAATGCAGGAATTTTGGATCCATTGTATGGATCTGACTTTGTTGATTTGAAGGGAGAAGCCATATACAGCATCATCGTATCAAATAAGGGCTTTGTAACGGGTGTGATGATGATGAGATATGCTGTTGGACGGAAACTTTCCTGTACCTAAGTCTCATAAACTCTATGTAACTTCGGTTGCTGGGTAACGCAATGTTGGCTCTTCCCAGTGTGAAAATATGTAAAATATGTGCCTCGGTTTTTTATGAGTCAAAACCGAGAAATCACAAATTGCTTTACGCTGTGGTCGTTCTTGGGATTGAACGTTATCGTTCTTAGCCTGGTCAACTTTGCATACGTTAAATCGGCCGATTGATAAAAGTCTAAGAATACTTTCTTGAAGTCGTTGTAATCTTTGAAGCGGCTTTGACTAGAGTTGAACCACGACAGAATTGCTGTTTGCAGAACAAAGGGTAATATATCCAAGTAGCGATGAGGTGGAATACCAACCAGCGCAGCTTCCCTCTCGAACTGAATTAGGAAGGAACGCGCCGATAGCTCTCCTTTGTCCGCTGGAAACTTAGTGAATGACTTCAGTACAGTAAGCTGAATCTTACTGCCCATGTTTCTCTGCAAGTATATCTTGTTCAACAATCTTCCCTCACCATCCACTTTGTTCTGTTTGATATGATTCAAGCATAACTCAAAACTTCCCTGACTGGCATCACTTCCTGGGCCGACTCTTCCTCGATCTTGACTTCCACCTGAGTAGCCACTTTCGTCACTTGATGAAGGAGAATATTTCGGCTCCTTTGTTTCTAAATTGTTACCGAGACATCTCTTCCGGGGAGTACAACAGTTACTGTTATCACTTTCTCCAGACTTGCTTGAGGAGTTGTATGACTTTTTTTTCACACCTCTCACGTTCATGTTCTTTGGCTCCAAATTCCCATCACAACAGGGAGATTCGTGCAAATTCTCTCTAAAAGGATTTTTTTCGCACCAGCACAATGGTGGTCCTGCGCAGAATCTTCCGACTTAACTATGTCAACTTGCTGTTATATTTCTTATATCAACTTATTATGGTTCTCTAGCCTATGATTTAATAAATTGATGCCTTTGTAAACACGCACAAGCACTCGCAGCTTTTGCTTCACAACATGTGATGGCGCAGTTCATTCGCTTGTTCTGTCTCATTATTCCCGTTTCAACGATAGCTGTAGCATTCCCAATTGCCTCACCTTTAATTTCGATTGATTTGTTTTCGAAATCCTTTGTGATCTTTTCGGTAGCTTCTTTTACATGGGAAAACATATTTCCTTCGGATGAAGCTACTTTTAGGTCCAAAACTTCCAGGCGACTACGTAATTTCTTCTTATTTCTTTTAACGACTTCGTAATGAGTCCTCATTTCGTCTGACTGTTTGAGAGTTCGCTCGTTAATTTCTTTGGTCTGTTCCACCGCTGTATTGACCTTCAGGATCAATGACTGTGACGTTTCGGTGCAACTACGTCGGACTTCTTCTACCTGTGCTTTAATTTGCTGTGATGAGACCATCTGCGCTTTAATTTCTTGTTGTGATGAGCCCATCTGCGCTTTAATTTCTTGAAGTTCCTTCTGGGATGACCTCATTTCCTTCAATAACAGGGCTAACATTGCTTCGTCGAAGTAAGTGTAGACTCCGAACCAGGTACGATCGGTTTGACTTCCTTGACCGAACAGGAAGAACACTTCCAGCCTAGAGGATCAGGTGTCCAAGTCCCTTTGTTGTTCCCATTCTTCTAGACTGATTCCACTACACACTTGGTGAAACCATTGATCACACCTTGCATTGATCATACCTCTTTCGCTCTTAGAAGGATATTTACAACATATGTACTTGTCTTCATAACTTATCTCACTAGTGCCTTCACTTAGTAAAGATGTCCTCTTCTTTTTCACTATCTTGGACATAGTTCCTAATTCTTTTTCTTTCTCACCAACGATATTTCATTACCCAAAAGTTCACATACGTGGTTGGCGGTAACGCTTCCGTCGGTACAAAAAAAAAAGATATTAAACACAATTTTTCACACTATATCTGGCAACACTGAGACGTAACGGGTGTGATGATTATGAAATATGATGTTGAACGGAAACTCTCCTGTACCTGTCTCATAAATTCTATGTAACAGTATGCTTCAGTTGCTGGGTAACGCAATGTTAACTCTTCCCAGTGTGAAAATATGCGCTTCACGAAACTTCGTCTTCCAGCGATACGAAGACAGAGATAGGAAATACTTATGATGGTTTAAATTGGCACAGAGTTGCAACTATAGCAGGAATCCTCAGTTAAGGGGTATCACTGCAATAGGAAACCATGGTACAAACCGTAAAACGTACATACATACAGTATGCTCCATACAACATATGAGAAAATTCACTGATGTATGAAGCGCCAGCGGGGCATTCACTGCAACAGGAACCTTACTCAATGTTGGAGCAGGAATATACATATCATAATAAAAGCTCTACCTTTCATAAGAATATAAAGTATATTTAACAATCTGGGTAGGGTTACATACCCGTCCAGGCTATTATATAATATTCGTTAAACCATAGCAAGTAAACATCTTTTTACTAACTGCAACACATAAATATATATCTTGTTATGAGTTCTTTATAAAACATCAGATATATTCGTATTAATTAAGTGATATCCAATAAATATCGTTTGTTCAAGAATAGCCTTAAACATTACAATTGGCACTTAAAGAGCAAGCGAGACATCTATGTTCCTCGACGCGTAAATACATAATATTAAAATATAACTGTGAGCCACATGGTTATAGCATAATTAGTGTCTGTACTAGATACAATTTTGTTTTTGCCTTGAGCAAGTCACGTGATCTATATAGGCATCTTAAGTTACTTAGTGCACGTGAGCTTGCGTTAGCTACGTGAGGATTCCAGTTTAGATTTATGTCCATTAATAATCCAAGATTTTTAATATTAGATGAATATCCGATGGTATGGTTACTTAATTTTATGTTTAATTCCGAAGGTTTCAGTTTCTGAAGTTGGGTAGCTGTTCCTATAACAGTGTGAGCACATTTTGATGGGTTAATGACTAACGCGTTTCCGCTACACCATTTGTGTATATCATGGAGATTTTCATTAAGGAGATCTACTGTTCGCTTGATAATATCTGAATCTCGCCTTTCTTCTAGGAAAAACATTGTGTTTGTTGGATGTAGAGATTGTATTCTTCTTCTGTGAATCAGTGGAATGATTACTTATTTTATTTTATTTGTTTTGCAACTCCCGGGTCGAAAACAGACATTCGAAGGCGTGCGTTTGAGACACATCAGAAATATCTCCTCTTAAAAAATGCCTTAAACCTACCGAATTTGTTTCTTTTAGTTATTCGCAAAGCTAAAATTTCGAGAACAATAACAAAACATTGGCGGAAAAATATGGAAGCAGAAAAGCAACTAAAACGTCTCCAGAGTCTGCAATAAGAAAACAAAATTACAGTGATGAGATTCAGAAAAAAAAATGTAACCTTCCACAGGCATAAGTAAAGTACTTGAGAAACACAAACAAGATCTTAAAATTAATTAGCATTCGTGGACAGAGAGAGATCAATTTCAAGAAAAGGGGTTGTTGAAATTCTTAAACACGATTTTCCACACAAAAGCAAATTCAGTGTTCATTGAACCGAAAACGTAGACAAAGAGTGGTCCAAGAGGAACATTTTGAACGCTTTGTCGCTAAGATGTGTTTCGCGAAAAGCATGTAAGTACCTAAGAAAATAGATGAAGATATCTTTTCCAAGTATATCAACTTGAAACGCGTGAACAATATCAATGCAAATCTGACTATTAGAATACATACCGTTACTGATATTATGGAATATTGTGGTAATTGTTATTATAATTACAATGTTTAATATTTGTTTAAAAAGAAGCGAAATACATGTATTGGAGCTTAAAATTTTGGACACAGATGGGTCTCTTCCAAATATACTGGTAGACAAGAATTTGTAGTCTCGAATTTTCTTTTTTTTAACATTTGTGCAAATTTTGTATTAGTGGAATTATGGTGAATGATAATTTAATCAAATGTGAGATTTTGTTTCTTATTGCTGTACTCTTCTGGACAAAATACCAAACTATCACACAGATTTTTTTCTTTTTGTCTGTCATGATATATCAGTATATTTGCAGATTTAATGTCTCTGAAGTAAATTAGTTTCAAAATTGTAGGTTTTTGCATGGTCTACGTAAGAAACATTACGGGTCACTTGGATTGCCTAAATAATAAACTAAACTATTAACTGTACAGGTTATCTTTTAAAACTAAAATCAAACTTTCACGGCCCGATGTTATATAATACAAAGTGGGTTATAATAAAATGCACTTGTAATACAAAGAAGGGTAACGTGAGTTACCAGATATAAATAGCACTCTCGACACCAACACCTGGTTATGTCGCGTGGTACTTTATAGACAAAAGACCACATACACTAAGTAAACTTATAGCCAAGCAAAGTGTTATAAGGCTGCTGATTCGTCACTTACGTCCCACGTACTAACGATACAGACACATGACCTTAATTTTAACTTCCCCCAAAATTGATCTGCCGAACGAAAAACACACATAAAACCATGGACATATTTACTGGTAGTGCTCTCCGGTTACTATATTACTTTTAAGAATACAACGTACTGCACCTCACTACCTACCATATTCATCCATTCGATCTTATTCAATGACAATAGTGCGCCCTCGTACAGAATTGGGAGTTGCGCTTAGTATGAGCTTTACACTTTTAGCGATGAATGGCAGTACGCAACTACACAAACACATATTAAAGAGCACTAAGGGCTGTGCGGTGTGTAAATAGGGGCATAATTATTTTCCTCTTTCGTATCACAACGAAAGAAAAACACGTGGATAACTTTAAACAAGATATAAGCTTGTTTAACACAAACTTATACACACACCAATACAGTTGTGTAAGATGCCAATTTACTGGATTAATTATGAATCATGGTGCCTGGTATTAATTTTCCAATAGATAATTACGTGTGCACATGAATTACGAACACGCTCGTAAACGATTATCGCTCGGACGAAGCCACACGGAGCGGTTAACGGTAACGGAATAAAGACAGTGTTTATGAAGACACCTTCCCAGTGCTGGCTAATGTTGTCGACGACAAAATAACTCCATACAATAATGTCGAAGAATATCTTGGAACAATTATACTGCACAGCTTGTAGAAACATTCATACTCCGTTGTAACACAATCAGGGATTTAACAGTAACGCGTCTTTGTCGACCACGTAACTTTCTTACATACGCACATCTTCATGTCCAATGGCCAGGTTTTCTTCTCTCTGGTGAGTGCGCCAAAACCGCCCTTGCCGCCAACGGTTTACCCTTCAAATTTCGACGAATAGTATTTGAATGTTTGACTCGCGGCCGAAGCCTAGTCCCGCCTCACCAATACTGCTGCTGCTATGTTTGCCGCGCACGAACGTGTCAGCGGAAAAATCCCGAAAATGAAGACATGGATTTCTCACTAATTCTTGTCTCAAAAAGTATATATCGTGGAACACAGCAAAGAAACACACGCATTAACTCTGCTTTCTTCCAAAAACTCGAAATAAAATGTTAATTTGCACAGCATAAGGGCGAAAATCTGTCGGTCGCACTTGAAACTTAACGAGAAGTTCCCGTTTGCTGTGGTACCTACCCTATTATCTGTTCATGAGGGAGCTGCTTGCTGCCATCTCCTAGTAGGTGGAGACGACAATCGGTAAAACTTAAAGTCACTAGCGTGTTGTTCATTGGTTACGTGTGGCCTTAAAAGAGTTCGGTCTTCGAGCTCGTAATATCAGCGGATGACGTCTCAGACAAATCACTCTTCTGGGAGCATGACTTCTCTGGATTTGGCTCAGAGAAAAGAATAAGATAACTCTTAAAATCACAGAAGACACAAAATCATCAAATAACCAGCTACAATGCCTGTCGAGCGCCAGCCAAATCTACTAAAATTTGATATTCAAATTTGCTCCCGGCTGATATACAACCCGCACGACACATCACTAAGAATACCTAACGGGAGCCAGATACCTGCCTCGCAGATACATAAAATTACGGTTCGGCTGCTGCGAAGTAGGCTACGAACTTAACAGAGCTGTAAATAACATAAATCAAAATAATGCTGCTCAAAGTAGAATCAACTTGCTTTATAAATGTCAGGTTTCAGGATCAAGCTCTTATTGTGAATGATACTCAAGTTTTTTTCTGAGAGAGATTAAATAGTACTTTATTTTCTGAAAAAACTTTGCTTGCTCTAATTTTCTGTTCAAATTCATCTAACGAAGATTCTCTAGTGCTCCAATAATCTTAATTTTCAATCCACCCAAAAGTCCCATACCAAATCCCCCAGCCATGCGTAGAGCGGGAAACTCTACGAGGAAAATCGTCTATCCAAGAGTCGGTAGAAGACTCTTGGCCGAATTTTTGAGAACGGCAATAGTTCTCAGAATTCCTCTAAAGGAGAGTCGGTAATGAACTCTCTTCGCTTACCTATGAATTTAAATATAGTGCTTTGATCAAATCTGTCTGTTCCCCTTCGGCCTGGTTGCGAACCTGGACTCACTTCGTTGAACGCACAGGTTTGAGCCGAGCACTCTCAAACTTCAACAAATGTCCAAACCGACAGTATCCCTAGCTATTCCTATCTTAATTAGAAAAACAATTCTTTATATCAATTTTCACAAAAAAAAACAAACTCAAATCTGGTTCAAACTGGAAGTCTATATAATTAATATGTCCTCTAATTTTCCTCTTGGGCTCCTACATGTGGGATGGATTGGAGTGAAATTATTTAAATTTAACTTATTCCCAAGCAAAGATCGTCGATTCGGCAAGAATCGACTTCAACAAAGGAATCAAGAGGCAGCAGTAGCCTAATTCTCCCAAATTTAATTCCCAACCTTTAAAAAACACGCCAGAAGAGGAACTGGTCAATAGACTTCAGAGAAATTTCCTTGCACTGGCCAGATTCATGTCTCATTCCCTATCACCTGCTTTCTAGGGGGGGTTTGGAGTGCAAATTACTAAATTTAAAGTTACTCCCCAACAAAGTAGTCGATCGGTAAAACTCGACTGAAGCAAAGGTTTTCAGGGACTCGAGAGGCCTCCCTTCCTAATATCCCAAATTTTCTTCCCCACAAATTTAAAATCTGGCAGAATCCCGGGACGGTCGCAGCAGCAAAAAGTAGCATGTCCCAACAAATAAAGAAGAAATTACTGAATTCCTGTATTCGCACCCAATCATTATCCGGACATTATGAAAGAATTTAAATCGAATCAAACGGGAATCGATCCCAGAGCCAGTGAGTCCCTCCAAAAATCTTAGCAGTAATGTTCATACTATACCTCTACTGCATGTCTGCCGTATTCTCTATCTCCGAGAATTTCTATCACGGCTGCTCACTGGTCTCGAGCAACGGCTCCTGATGCTGCTCGTCCGAAGGCAAATTTTACTCTGAGAACTGCGACCTCCCCCACAACCGATTTAAAGCTTATATAGTTCCCTGACGCAAAAATCCCACTGGCCTGCTGGCTACCAAAGGAGAGGACACAAAGGTAGCTCAGCCAACAACAAAAACGGGGTAAAAAATAGCTATTCACTCCCTCAGACTTTTTTTTTTTTTTTTGTACCGTGAAAAAATAAAGAAAAATATAAAGAAACTGGCCGAAGAGAAATCTGCTGGCCCCTGCTCTTTCGACTTTCTCCTGGTTTAGCTGGAAAAATACTTTAGAAATACATACAAATATTCAAATGATTACAAACTGAGCACATAAGAATTAGAAGAACAAAACATTAACATGATTAAATACCTAAATATGTCCCGGACGGGCTTTTTAAATACCATTTACCTTATTATCATATACACATAAGAATATTATTAGTAATATTTTTTTTTACAAATTAAATGAATAACTAAATATAATTTATTTACACATTTGTTAATGGGAAAAGGAGTTGTGGTACACAGTGCCACAACAAGCGAAGAGTATGATCTGCTGTGATTAACTGGGATTGATCAGTAGAGTAAAAACTGAAGTAAATTTATTTGCTGGGAAGGTGGAGAGCGCTGTAGGAAAACCTGACTGAAAATTCTGCTACGGTTAGAAACACGTGACGCTAGATGCTATTTAAATAAATTGTACAGGTTATATCTGACTTATTAAGATTATGGCATAATTAGAAGAAAAAAAATCCTTTTTCTGTGCTGTCTTTATATTTCAATTTAGAATTTCTTGAATCGATATTGAGAGAAAATATCTAACTTCTTTTTTAAGTATCCCATATCCTAACCGAGCCGCTGTAACTCAGTGGTAGAGCGTTGGCGTAGCATTCGGAAGGTCGTGGGTTCGGTCTCAGAGGCCGGCTATCCTGACTGAGGTTAGTTTCTGCAGAGATTTTTCTCAGTCACACAAGGCAAATGCCGGGATGGGACTTTCAACTAGGCCCTGGCCAACACCTTCCCGAATCCTTTCCGCTCATCTTATCCCGGCCGGAGCCTTAGATGCCTAAAGGACATAAATAAAAATTCAAAATCCATATTCTAAACTCTACTGTTTACTATCATAGCACAAACTACATTTTGATTTTATTTAGACAACTGTGGCTTAGGCCGGGATAATGGGTGGAAGTCATCCAGGGCCTACTTTGAAAGAATCATCCCGGAATTTGCCTGGCGTGACAGGAAAAAACTGAAAAAAGCATCAGCCATTATGGGCGGCCGTTGGGATCGTTCCCAGGACCTTCCAATTGCTAAGCTAACGCTCTATTTACGATCTACCTGATGGAGATGAATATAATAAAAAAGGTAAGAGTTTTTTTAATTATTATTATTAAATTGAGAGTTATATATTCTTTTAGATTCTTATCTCGTTTAAAATAATGAATCGGTACATACCGGAAAATATTTCAAAAATCTTTTGCTAGTTTTCTATATTGATGTATTGGGAATGGGAAATTGGATATACATCGACAAATCAGTGTAGCAGATTAGTTGTTATCAGGTTCAATTCTGTTCGAGAGGTGCAATTTCGGACATCCTATCTGAGATTTTCCCTAGGTTCCCTCGGTCGTACCAGCCAAATGCCGAGATGGTATTTGAATAAAACCAGGACCGATTCCTCACAAATCCGTCCCTTTGATATTGCTGTTAATATTCACTGTATAAAGACGATTGTGAGAGCTGTATATGGGAAGAATTAAATATTGTTTCTGAATTTCTTTGTGGCCATGGCGTGATTGACTTCTGGCTAACGTTGCCCAAAATTATGGTTATTTACTCATTCTTCACTCCGACTTTGTGTGTGTAGATACAGAAAATTAATTAGTTGGAAATCTAGAATCTGATTGTAGTAGTGGATGAGAGTGAATCATGTTGCCTTCAGTTATATTTTATAAAGCATAAAATTTATGTTCTCCTCGTCCTACTCAATTAAGTAAATATTCAACCAATACTGTGTGCATATTCCAACGTGGTAAATATGTATATTATGTGTTTATTACACAATGTTTACTTTAGTAAACACGATATAAAAGTCTGTAAAGTCTGCGTTAGCAAGGGAACCCAACGTACCTTTTCAACTCCTACATACGTCATAAAACCAAGAACGGCCAAACATTTCCGATCGCCTGACTGAACATCCATGGATCTGTACGGACCCAGGGCCGATTTCGACGTCAACAGTTATGGGAACTTCAAAAGAGATAGTGCGCAACCAATACTGAGTATAAATGAAAATTACAAGACAACCATTACCTTTAGCACAAGAATGCACTAAAACTGAATTGTAGAAGACAATTAGACAAACCAAATAATAATAAAAAAATTTGATACTCTATCTCCAATAGTTACCGAGATATGGTGAATAATAGAAGGGGTTAAAATTACGGCTTTTCCCCGTACCCCACCGAGAGGGATTTTTTTCTAGCCATCTTTTGTGGTCAGCGATGGGAACATATTCAAAAAATATCGGATGCCAAATTGTTACGTAAGTTGCCCTTAAACGAGCACTTTTGTGAAATTGATGCCTAAACTAGTAAGTTTAACCATCGTCTTGATCTCCATTCCTCACAGGCCATTTCAAAGTCTTATTATATAGTACTCTAATGTTTAGTTTTTTTCAAATCAATGATTTTATTGCACTTAATGCAAACCTTTGCTGATGGATTAGCTAGTGTTGTTATGGATAAGTTCTTGACTGATGCCCTTTTAGAAAGATGTCAAATTTTAAGCTTTCTACAATACTTACAAGTAAAGTACCTGAAGTGAGGACTCGAGTTGCTCATCAAGTGATACCTTAAATTGAAGCTAGTGACGAGTATAGTACGTCACTACCTGCAGAGCTACAGAAATAAAAAGGTTATGGCGGGTGAAAGTTCAAAGAGAAAGCGAATTGTATTGAAACAAGTCACAACGAAAGGCAGAACAAAAGTCAGAAGGACATGGTTTTGAATTGAAATGCGATTCATGTGAAGGAAAGAGGCACATACAAAGTACTACACATTGATACAATCAGTATGTAAGTCGTTAATGAAGGCGTGTGATAAGCAGATACTTTGGTCCCAATGAGCACACTTGACAAAAGATATGTTCTCACATGAGGTCTTGTAACACTCGTCACGTATATTAGAATCAAAACAATAATCCAATGGAGAAATCCAGGGCTCGGGCTCCTCATCCAAGTAGCCGCTTTTGTAAAACGCAAACCTGATCATGTTGCGAAATCGTGAGGCGCTGAATTGGAAGAGAGTGAAGGACTGCATTCGTAAAATGTTATCCCGATGCCAGAGATTAATTTCCGAGGAAACGATAACTGTGTCAGTAATGAACTTGATAAATGATTTATATGGACGGAAGAAGTAAACATCAAGTGGTTTGATGAAACCAGTGCAACCACCAGGAATTAAACGTTTGAACAGTGTTATATGATTAGGGCATAATTCATTTGATACGTTATCATCCTTATTTGCACTCCATGAATCCAGCAAAAACAAGACTTTATCACGATCGGCAGGCAGGCTATTCCAGAATACAGAATAAAACTCTTTTAAATCACTTTTGTTCATGTTTGCAGTCTTTCCTGGATGGAACACTATGTTATCGGGATCTTTTTGCTTATTTCCTGGAAATTAACCACTGGATTCGGATACAAGAACGTACATCGGACGCAATATTTCACCATCCATGGAAATAACCGGCATGATCATATATGAATGAGTAGTAGCACTGACTGATCCAAATGCACCTCTTACAACCACCGTACCTTTAGTCCTATGAGTCATGTATGCATGGAGTTCCTTGTCAAATCGACTTTGATCAGCATTTAATACTTGACGAGGATTCAGGTCTCCTAGTAACATAAGTTATTTCATGGATGTAATAAATGTCGTAGATAAGTGATTTAATTCAACCTCTTTTGATTTCCACGTTTTGCTAACCCTATGCGTGATAGAACGACTGACGATATTTTTTCTCTTTTTAAAATTAGACAGCCAGTAGCGAGATGCCTTGAATTGTAGAGTATTATCCGGATCTAGCTCTTTACTTATCTGAAGAGCCCAAAAGCGAAGAGTCCTGTCGTGTATAATTGCACATCTCTCGACCATTTCTTTGAATTTATCGTGAACTGCTGCATTAAGTTTCTTATAACTGGGTTTTTGCCTTTTTTTTTCTCATATTCAAAGAGGATGTTTTTCGATTGAATTAATCTATACTGTGACTTGACAGATGAAAATTTTCTTCGTTTCTTTTCCGGGTTCTCATTGTGTGTCCAAAACATGTAAGCTGCTTCTTTATAATCATCGTCCAAGATGTGTTTTTGTTTTTTTGGCGAAGGCTGATATTCTTCACCTGAAGAAGCTACAGGTGTCGGAGACTCTTGATGTGTTTGAGAACCTTGCGATGTACTTGGCATTTCCTCATCAAAGACGTCATCACCGTAGTCTCCATCATCGCTTTCATCGCTGTCAGCAGCAAATCCAAGAGTTCTAACTTCTTCTATGATTTCCATCTTGTCCTCAAGTATCTCCACTATTTGTTTGTACAATGAATCTTCATACCTATTCATTCTCCTATTAACAAATCCATATTTCTCATACAGAGCATGAACGATAGCACCTGCTTCCATTTTCTGGAACGAAAAGAAAAAAGACCTTATATTGACATCAATAACAGGAGCAAACATGCACAAGGACATTCATACACGAATAAAAGAAAGCGGGATATCAGGCAGAGAGAGGGATTATCATTCTACACATTACATTAATTGGGAGCAACGTACGACATATTACCATCGGGATAATCAGCAAAACATGGACATCACAAGCAGCTAAATTCGCTTTCTATTTGAACTTTGACCCGCCATAACCTTGTTATTACTGGAGCTCTGCAGCTAGGATTTCACAGGTGTACTATACTCGTCACTAACTTCAATTTAAGGTATCACTTGATGAGCAACTCGAGTCCTCACTTCGGGTACTTTACTTGTTAGAGAAATTGGTTTATTAATTTTATTTTAATACAAATATGTGCACCTATGTCTGTATTTTCTGAAACACTGCAAAACTAAAAATTACCAAATTTTGGACTGATGCTCATTTTAAAAAAATACTCTTTTCTTTTAAGTAGTGTAGATGATATCCTATATCAGAAGCGGGAAATTCATACAATAAAACTACTGTACCCATCTAGCAACCTTGTATACACACTGTATATAATATTTACGTTAAAAATATACATTAAAGAAAAAACAGCCTCACAATGATAACAAGCGTAAAAAACTGTTTTAAGACTGAAAATTGTGGTCAATATTTGTTTAACCTGGAAGTGGATAAACGAGATTAATTGTCAGCTCGACTCTCTGGTTTCACATATTCACTAAAATGCATTGATCAGTCCAGTATCGCTTTCAGATAGAGATCACTGGTTTGTTCTCATCTGTGAGTCGTGTTGTTATTCTTCTTCTTCTTCTTCTTCTTCTACTATACTACTACTACTACTACTACTACTACTACTACTACTACTACTACTACTACTACTACTACTAATAATAATAATAATAATAATAATACGACGAAAGAAGAGCACACTGCAACTAAGTGCAGACATACAGGATAACTTTTAAATACGTTGATAGTAAATCTGTCAAGTGTATATACATTGTAGCTTTCTTGCCGTCTCCTTTCCACAATGTCTACTCACAAGAGGCTTATTTCAGTACCACTCGGACTCATCTGACCATGACATTCCGTGATCTTAACTGGGTCGTTTGCAGCCCCTTTTGTTTTTCTTATAAAAGAAAAGAAGTTAACAAATCGAGTCCCGAGTAATTTCTATTTGCTTCTATTACTACTTCCTATTGCTCTAGTCTTCTTTTCCTTCGCTCCCGTCATGCAACGGAATTTTGACATGCAAATACGACTGTCTGTAAAATTGAAAGTAATTCTAACTTTTTCAAATGATGCTTTTGTAGTTCGCTTAAATTGAACTATTTTGTTATCTTATTGTGAAATGTATTTGTGTGTGCTCTTTCTCGAATTAATTCTATATTGTTTTCGTGAAGATATATTTTTTTAGTTGTTATTATAACTACAAGTATATCTCTCGTGATTACCGCTACACCAAATATAATATGAACTAATGGAAAAATCAGAAACTACATTGAGTAAACGTATCAGTTATTGGCACTTTTAGACCACTGTCGTTTTGAAACTTTGAACTGCAGATCTGTTGTTCCTTTATTTTTCTGGAACTGGCTAACAGTAAACTCTGAGATCTTTCCTAAAATTAATTTTAGAGTGAAACAATGAAAATACAGAAGCCTATTTGAAACACACATTTCTGTCATGTGACTACAATGTACAGCGCAACACACCTGAAACATTTTCAAACACTTTACAATTGTCAATTCTCTGCGAAACAGCTGTCTTTTCGAACAACAATGGAGGTTTCATATGCACGCGCTTTTCATTGATAACTTTCTCTTCTCATAAGAAAGAATGAGAAGGTAATACTCGCTATAGAGGGCCTCTAAATATGGGACAGTCAATGTGGTGGAAGTGTCTCGTCTCATCGCCCAGAAAACAGCTTCACGCTACCTCTATTATATTCATAACTCTATGCTTTACATGGATTTAGATACGGGAGACGGATCGACTGACCTAGAATAATTAAGCTGGGTCAACTTGACACCGGTTTTCGATTAATCTTGCCTGGTGAATTGGGATTTACTTGCCTCTTATTGGTTGGCCTATGCTTGAGTGTGTGGAAGCAAAGAATGGATGAAGATTGTAAGGAAGAGTGGAATAATGTAAATCACATAGAGTTAGGAAGAAAATAGAGAGAAGATACATGACGTCACATGCAGCCAAATTACGGTTCATCGACAGCCATCTTGTGTGGTCCCATTAGAGTCCCTCTATACCGAGTACTGTGAGGATTGCCTTTTTCAATAGCAGGATGAGTGCACCTCAGAGAGGCAATACTCGGAAAGGAGGGTATTTAAAAATTGGGCCAGTTAATATGGCCGCAATGCCTTGTCCCTTCCGTCTCTTGGCTTCATTCCCCTCTTCTACAAAACAGCCTAAGGTTCCCTCTATTTATATTCCTAACTCTATGGTAAATCAGGTATTGTACGGAACGTGATGATCAGTTGTTTTTTAATCAATTTCACCTTCCATGGCTTGTGCTGGCTACAATATCAGGTCACTAGAAGTATATCCGTCTAACGTATCGAGATCCATGTATGCTTTATATATATAAATAAAAAGCAAAACAAGAATAGAGTAAAATCTCGGTTTTACAAGCTGATCACTTTTATTTTAAGTCTTTCCCACTTTTAAATTTTGACTGTGCGCACCAAGATGGCAGACTAACGTTGTTATGCTTGGATTCATGTTATTCAGTTTTGGCGTGACGTCACGTCTGTCACAACCATCGAGCTCTACGTAAACTATACTGGAGTAACTACTTAGTGTTGAAAGATAGACGCCAGAGAAAATATTTAAGCTCGTTTGTCCACTTCCAGTCTAATCTGATGTGGACCAAATTTTCAGTTCTAACTTAGTTTTATACACTTGATATCGCTGTGTGGCCCGTTTTTTATTTAACTCTTAATTCCTTAGTTATTAATGTAAGGGTATATCGTACTCTGCATACAATAGAAAATACTGCTAATAATATTTACGTTTTTTTTTTGTTTTTTTTTTTTTGCAAAAATTAAGACATAAATTAAAAAACGGGCCACACAGCGATATCAAGCGTAAAAAACTGAGTTAGAATCGAAAATTTGGTCCATAATGGTTTAGACTGGAAGTGGACAAACGAGATTAAGTTTTCTCTCCGCTCCCTAGCTTCACATATTCATGAAATTTTCAATGGCTGCAGTCAGTCCAGTATCGTATTAATGGAGGTCGATGGTCACAACCTATAGATAGTCAGTTCTATTCAGTTCCACTCCAATGACCTCTAGGTAAAAGCGATACTGGACTGACTGCTGTCATTGAAAATTTCATGAATATATGAAACCAGGAAGCGGATAGGAAACTTAATCTTGTTTGTCCACTTCCAGTCTAAATCAATATGGACAACATTTTCGGTTCTAACTCAGTTTTTTATGCTTTATATCGCCGTGTGGCTCGTTTTTTATTTATGATCTAATTCTTGGAATAAACGTAAATATTATTTGCAGTATTTTCTATTATATCCAGAGTACGGTGTACTATTACATGAATAACCCAGGAATTAAGGCTACGCCGAGCACGCGAACAACAGAGTTACAATCTGCAGCAGCCACTCGAATGCATAAGTGTACACTAATTCAACTAGTACAGCTTGTACGAACAACGCATAACTTAACGTCATGTATAGTTCGGTGTAATGAACAAGGAACATAGATACACGGAAAGAAATAAAAGGTTACCAGCAACCCAAAAGTAGGTTAATGTAACAGAGTGAGTTGGTAAATATAGAGCCTAATAAGTACAAGGTTACCGCAACCCAGCTAAAAAGGTTAGATCCAGTGGGTTGATTTAACCCTCCACGTAGGTTATTTTAAAGGGTTATGATAATCAACTGTATTTAGTTATTTTAACCCATCCCAACGAAAATTTGTAAAAAAAAAAATTCTGGTAAAGTCGTCTGGAAGCAAGTTATTGTTATGATTTACACTATATGTAGCTTATTATAGTTGTCTTTGAAAAAAAAGAAAAAAAAGCGCGCCGGGCTGGGATCGAACCGGGGACCTCATGCGTCGTAATCCGAAGCGCTAACGACTACACCACCGAACACTTGAAGCTTACGATCGATATTGCCTGTATTTCACAAGTTGCACTACTGTGATATTCATTATATGAATCTCAATGTTGCATATTACACTTTCTCATTAATAGAATATTAATAATAATTTATGTAACACTACATTCCTGGATTTAGGGTTGCTAGATTACCTCCTAAGCTTTACCGTAACGTTTTGGCGTTGGTACAAAACTTCCATGTGGAAGCCCTTCAGAGTTCAATGACTGCCATCTCGTATAGATGAGACTCGGTTCAGCTAACCCTCATCAAGGTTAAAAAATTAACTAATTCTCAGAAGGTTAAATTTACCTGCACATTAAACGGTTAGCATAACCGAGCAGTGGGTTAATCATGTTGTTTAAATTAACCGCGTTGTTGGTTTATTCCTTCTTGTACCAATCGTGTAGGTAACTGACTACCCACGAATTGGTTGTTTTTACCCTGATTTCTGTTAAACCTTTTCAATGGGTTACCATTTACCTACAGAATTAGGTACTTTCATGTCTCGAAAGGGTTGTGGTAAACAACCAGTAGGTTATGGGCAACCCTTTTGGTCATCAACCTAGCAAAATCTTGACTTAGTTAAAACTAATTTCTTTCCGTGTAGGCCTAGATATTAACTTCTACAACAAAAATAGTCAAGAAACTTGTGATAACTCTTTGTTTGAATACTGTTAGAATATTTTTCTTATCCCTCAATGACTTGTTGGCAATTTCCGTGTAGCTGGTTGCCTATTTCCAGGAAAGTTGTTGAAAATATAGCAGTGTGAACACTCATGAACTCAATATCGTCTTTTATTTTCGAGCAATTCCACGAATATGTCATACCCGATGGTAAAAATTGAAACGTATCGTGGATTTATTTTAATTAGCGCAGTCGATTCTTAGAAGGTATACGATTCATGTTTACATAAAGAAATAAAAAAAAAAGTCATTAGTACAAAGGCGTAATTAGCTTCTGTTTTTGGTTTATTTAAAAATTCACGAAAATATCTACAATGTAACTTCATTTTAACAGTTAATTATTCAGGTAAAATTGAAGGAATTTAAATTTTAAAAAATGGTAAATTAAACTCCGTTCTTTTCTGTATTGACATAAACTAATGTTTGTTTGTTAATAATCTTCCTCACGCCCTAACAAGCATTATAAAAATCGACTACATAATTATATCAGTGCGTGACGCTCCACATATAAAAAGTACTATACACTGCAGAATACTTGATAAAAAGTAAATTGTTTTTGTATGGTGTTTTAGGGTCAAATGCTGAACAAAATGTATTGGGAACTATTTTTCTAATCACAATAGATTTTGTGTAAATCATTAATATATTATCGTCAGTGCGTGACGCTCTCAGATTATGGTGAGTGTGCTACTTCCAATGTACTATGAAAAGTACTGTATATAGCAGAATATTTGGTGAAAAATAAAGTGCTCTCATGTAGTGCATTAGAGTCAAATGCAGAACAAAAAGTATTTCAAACGTTTTTCCTAATTACAATAAATTTTGTGTAAAACGTTAACGATCAATACCACAAACGTCACAAACTGACATTCAGAATATGATTTTTTAACTGACTTGCGGTATATCTCCGAGAGGTTCAAAAATGCAAATTGGACATATGATATGCTAACATAAATACCGAGGATCACGTTCTCGATTAAATAACACGTATATATTAAAAGTACTATTTATTATATAATATTAAAGTTGCCGTCACGCACTGACATTTTCACAACCAGCACTTACCACTTTGATATACATTTCCCAAACTTTCTGAAAGCATGGGCCCAACAAAACTCTCTAATATACTACTTAATAGGGGAATGTTTGGAGTTTTACTTTCATCAAAACAAGATCAAGTTGTGAGTAGTAACAGCATAGGAAGATAAAAAGAGCCTGACATACTGACATGATCATGCAATCGAGTTTAAATTATAGTATTTGCCAGACCGCAAATAAGACTAGACAGAAATAGGTCATTCATTTATGTCAATATATAAAAGAAAAAAAGCTTAATATGTATATATTTTTAATTTTGTATTCCAACATTTTTATTTCTATAGCTCATAATTAGAATGACTAAAATCGTTGTTTTTTAACTTTTTAAATAATCCAACAACAGAAGTTTACTATGAATTGAGCCCTTCAGTTGCCTATCGGGCCATGTCTATTCTTGTTTGGATGAGGGTTTTTCGATTTAAATGGATTTGAAAGTGGTCATCTTTCAGCTGACAAACGGGTTTATACCTCGTTCAACCTACTGAAGGTTCAATCTGACCATCTGTCTTGGTAAATCTTGAATGTGATGGATTAAACCACAGATATGAGCTCAGAAATTTCGTTCTTGTAAAATTTGTTGGAATGGACTTGGCCCGTCAGGAAACTGAGTGGCTCAATTTGTACTAAGACTTGTTAAAGTATTTTTAGTAAACACATATCGTATATCCAGGGCTGCAGCTTGTATTTTTGCAAGGGAAGTAATATCCAATTTTGGTGCCCCTTCGAAGGAGCCAAAAATGTACAACGCCCCTTCCTTATCTTCATTTGCTGCATCCAGTCCAGTGTTTGGGAGCGTGATTCTCCCAGACTCTCATGTGGGGAATGCCACCCCTAAATTCTCGAGCGCAGCCTCAACTTAAAAAAAATTATGCTCTAAAACGATATAAATTGTACAAAACTGCACCTACACCCTCCATTTTTTGCTTTACATCCCCAAACTAAAAATCCTGGCGGAATCCCTGGGAGGCACGTGCACCCTTTGCTGTCCCATACTTGCGACTCTGGGTACCTTCCAAGAGCTGATTGCACTAATCTACGAAATGTTCACTGTATGTTTGACTTTTTACTACAGAGCTTCACTTATTCGTAGAATCGCTCTAATATTGATTTTAACTTTTGAAACATAAAAATTTTGGCCACGCATTAGATTTTATAGTGATATTTTATCTAGGATCTGAAATTGAGTCCGATAGTTTATTTCTATCAGAATGTACAAAAATAAAACAATACTTACCACGTATAATCATCTAATAATTCACAGATGCCACTGCGTGACGAAAAGATGTCAGTGCGTGACGCTGTGTTTTTCATCCTATACGCTTATTATATTAATATATAAAGGAATTTATTAATGGAAATTAAACTTAACACATTCATCTTGAATGTGGTTTTTCGAATTTTTTGAGGAGGTCCATATACTTTCAGAGAATTTGGGGGAAATGTATGTCAGAGAGTAAGTGTGGGTTGCAAAAATGCCAGTGCGTGACGACAACTTTAACATTAAATAATATATAGTATTTTTATTGATTACGTGTTCTTTCGCCGGGAATTTATTCTTCAATGTCTCCTCTATCCAACGGTGTGCTGAAATCGCTTTTGTTGCAACTATAACAGAAGTTATAAAGCAATTAAAGTCGAAAAGTGTATTCTAAATGTCAGTGCGTGACGCTTGGAATCGCTCTTTCTTCTGTTTTAGGGAGTTTACTATCAATAATTAGTAAAAACTCTTCTGGCATCTAGTCTGCAAACCCCACTAACTGTGAAATTTTACACATTGCACATTCAATTATATAAAATAATAACTGCCCATAATTTGTGTTGTCAATGATACCTTCTTGAAATGCTCCTCTTTATATTTTGTTTCAACACAGATTTTGAGTATGTCCTCGTGAAAAGGGAAACAGCAAGGATTGCATTTGGATCTGGTCAGGAACGACCAATCGGTTATCACCGCAGGCCTCCCAATAAATTGGCAATGTATATTCCAGAAGTTATGCCTGAAGTAGGACCTGGTAGATACCAACTTGAGAACACTTCAATATTTTATTATGTACAGGTAACGTAGAGGTTTGGTAATTTTTAAGTTCTTTTAGTGCGTAAGGGAGACTAAAAGGAGAGTAATAAAACTTTGTGAAGGAATACACATCATTAGTTGATTTTCATCTGAACTATTGGAACCTAGTTGTTAATGAAATACTGAATGCATGATTGGAGTGTTGGATGATAATTTGACTTCAGTATGTGTAACAAATAAAAACGAGGTCATGAAATAAATAAAAAAAGTCACTTGCAATGGGACGACACATGTTTCTACTCAGACCAGAAGCTCATAACCTCGTGGTTAATGTCAAGAAATCTGAAATTCAAAATATGCAGAACGGTTATTCTGTCTGAGTACGACCCTACATACCTTGGGTCAAGTAGACGAACATACATTGTTTGTTTTTGAAGTAATGTTTTGAGAAAGATATACGGGCCAAAACGATTCAGATGGCCGAAGATTGGAGGAGACTGCATAATGACATAATGAAAAACTCCGCACATTGTAGCTATGATTCAGCCGATATTCTAAGAATGATAAAATCACTAACAAAATGTAAAATAATAATAATAATAATGCCTCAACCCACAAGAAATATATTGCCAACAAAACCCAGTTCCACGGAGAAAAACACATACCTGAGAACTCCAGGGTACCAAATCTCAGACAATATGAAAATAGTTATTGATCTATTGTTGTTTCTCCCGGTCAGGAAAGCCCGTACGGAAAGAACCACGAACTATGTATGGGCGGAGGAGAAAGTGACAAATGAAAATTGAGTCTATTCAGGGAATGTTACCAGTAAAAGCAATATTTAATATGTCATGCGAAGTGAACAACTGGAATATAGCTCTCAGTTACTAAAGAAGATCCATTGTAGCGAGAAATATCATAAAACGAATAACATTTGTGCCAGTTGGGAGTACTGTATATAGTAACTGATAAATATGTAGAGGAGAAGGTGTAAATATGGACTATGGTCCAAATATGTGTTAGTAGACGTTTTAGACTTGTATATGCTTGTAAAGTACAGCTGACTGGCAAGGGCGCCAATTTATGTGTAACTTTGGGGGCATTCAGGTGTGTGTTTTGAGGGGGCAATTCAGATGTGGGATTTATCGATGAAAAAGATTTACCAAAGGGAGATACGCATTATTAGAAGGGGAAAACGAATGACCAAATAGTACTGTAGAAATAGGAGAACCAACTTCAACTTAGCATTTTGGGTCCACGCATTATAAAGGGGGCCACTTCAACTGCCCCCCCCCCAAAAAAAAACCGGGATCGGCGCCCTTGCTGACTGGTGACAAAAATGTTAAACAGTTCCTCAAGGACGAAGATGTTGGTGGGATTCAGTTGAAGGCAAAGAGTTGCATGCGATTGATTTATTTGTATGTTGTGCCTGCTTTCAACGGTGGGGAAGCTTTATCAGGCATTTGTATTTCAGCTTTTTAAACACAATAAAACCAAGAATGAAATGTTTTATAAGGCAAGTTGTATTATTCAGAAACAACACTCGTGGTCATTATAAAACAAAGAATAAATAATATTGCGTATTGACTGCTGTTGAGTCAAAAACCTACGAAATACCTTCCCTACCTACATTTCTATTTTAAGTTTCCTTACCTTACACTGTATCTGGAATTTCAAACCCAGTAACTCCTTTTCATATTTCATCAGTTCCTGTCATAAAGGTGTTATCAGTCTAATTAATACTGGGCCAAGTTTTGCTACTACGGTAGATGCTATAATTTTGATGTGATCAGCATCACCATAGAAGACCTTCCCATTTTTTCTCCACAAAGCTACTGTCCTCATTAACGTAGGAACCTTCATCTTGCATTTGGTCATCGTTTAGGTCGTTTTTCCTCTGCAAATCAAAATGTCTTCCGTCTTTTATCTGTTGGTCTAGTTATCTGACCGGCCAATCTCCACTTCATCGGAATCTTGATCACATCTACCTTACTTGGAAATCGATCCGTTATTTTTGGGTTCCTCTCCCTTCTAGTTATTCCCAGCATGAATCTTCTGATTCTTTTTGTGTAACTCTATTTTTTATCGTTTGCACGGTCAATGCCCACGTTTTATATCTATCGAACATCACAGGTAAGACACTGTACTTCCATGTAAATTAGCCAGGATGAAAGTAGTGAAAAAAGATCTTCATAATAAGTAGGCCTACATTCTAAATAAAACCCTACTTCTTCTAGTTTAAATGCGTCTTTTGTGCACCTCAATGGCTCATCAACATCTGATCACAGATTTCCGATCAATATCTGGCATTTCTTTTCTACAATTTTACATTTTTTCGCACTACACAACTTAGAATGTGGCAGAAGTAATTTTGGTAGATTATGAAATTAATTAAAGCAGATACTCTGCCGTAACCTCCCAATGGCAGGGTGTCACGCTCCCAAATTCTCGAACACGTCCCCCCGTCAAACTGAATTTTTTATGGACAAAATTCGATAGAAACCCTGTGAAACTCTACATACAACCCCATTTTTAGATTCCCCCAAACTGAAAATGCTGGCAGAATCCCTGAAGTAAAAAGTTGGTGAGAACTGGCATAGAACCTTTGCCGGCCGGAATTTACCAGCTTGTGTACAAAATATGTTCAATAAGGAATCTTAAGAAATTAACTGTACAAGAAGCGTTGAAAAATCTGCATAATTCCTGAACACATTATTTATATATTTTAACCACAAGAGTAATGCAATATAGACCAGAGAAGGTGTGTATAAAAAGTGTGAAATACGTAATTCTTTTACAGTGCGAGTTGCATTGTGATGATACTTTTTGCTTCACAAAAAATTAAACAAAAAAAATAATAATTAAAAAAGGATTTAAAACAACACGCTTTTTTAAGATAGACTAAAAAGTAAAATAATAATATGATTCGAAAAAAAGAGCGTGGGTGTTGTTAGATATTATGATTTTATGATAAGGTAAGCAAGAGCACCCACGCTTTTATTTTCCGATTCATAAGGTTAATTCAATTTATTATTTTTTTACTTTTTATTCAATCTTAGAAACGCGTGTCTTTTTTTTAAAATCCTTTTTAATTAATTTTTTATGTATATGAATATTAAACTCCCTACCAGATAGGCAACCCAAATTTCAAAAAATAGTTGCGGCGTTGCGTGTATTTAAGGATAATTTCGAATTATTTTAATTAATTAATTACAGTTAACTGGATTATTTTGTCGTATATCTAATGATTGAATATTGTCATCGGAAGCAAGTAAGTTTACAAAATTTCAAAGAAATCAGACGATGGGAAGTGAGTTTAAAATCGATTACAAAATGTGTACCGAATAGAGAGACAAGAAAGCGAGTTAATAAAAGTGTTATAATATGTTTTTATTATAACTATAGTTTGTTAACTATAACTGTTATTATAACTTAACTGTTATTATAACTATCATTTCTAGCCCCCGGGTACACGTCCGCCACTTGGAGGAAGTGCGCCTAGACTTGGAGTGAAGATACCAAAGCCGAAAGTTCGCCGCAAAACGATGGAAGAATCGGAGAGGCCCCCTGTTGAAAAGCCAGTGGTCGTTAAGAAACAGCCACAAGAATTCTATGACATACAAAGGATTCCGCTACCAGTTGAGAGAAATAAAATACCCTTTAATTCCAGTACAGAAGGCTATCCAGAGCTATCCAGTTATAACAATCCTGGGTAAGTAAATATTAACAAATTGCTTACATCAAATTCATTGTCATTCTTTAGTAATAGATTTTACTCCTGTTATTCACACCTACAATGTTTTTCAATATAGGTTCCGGAAAGAAAACTATTTATGACTAGATGGATGACTTTTTCTTCATCAGGGTAGGGACTGGAATGGCAATTTTTTCTTAGGTACACACAGTTCCATGAGTTTTCGGCCAGACTGTTCTCGGACACGCGATAACTTCAGTTTTCCTAGAACAATGATAAATTCTAAAAAAAAAAAAAAAAAAGTTGCATAATAAACAGGGGTTGGAATTACATACAGGGTGTTCCGTAATTCCTATGACAGCGTTTGGGAGTTGAAAGTAGACATCAAAACAAACAAAAAACTATATGGACACAAATCGCAAAGCGGCGTCCTTTACGAGTTATGGGCGTGGGAAATTTGGCGGCACGGAACTTTGAGACGCTATAGCACAAAGACGAATGGCCGTGACACAGGCGGCGTGGAATTTCATAAAGGAAGTCATATGCTTTGTATCCAAAAACTATCAAAATCAAAACTCCAGAACAATTGCGCAAGGGATTCCCCAAAGGAAGTGAGGGATTCCCGCTTATGTTTGCAAATAAAGATCGGTGAAAACGAGCTGGAAAGGAAAGAGTATGTAATATTAAAGTAGAATTCGTCTGTGCCACTTCCATAGTGCAAACAGAATCAAAGATATGGAGAATTGTGGGTTTGCGATGAGAGGTTACATAACTACCAGTAAACAAGTTGCAAGTGTATAACATTTTTGAAATGTCACATGAAAGATAGTTGGTTTGCTGAGGGTTCTACGTACATGTGAAACACGCAAAAGCAGTAAAAAACGTAGTCTTATTATTGATCTGTGGGAGTAACAAATGATACTAGTAGTATTAAGCCGAGAATCATTGTGCAAAATGTGACTGGACTCTATTCATGTTACATAATAATCAAAGTTTGTTACCAAACCACCCTGGGTTGCTCGGAAAACAACTGGCATCCATTCAAACCATGCAGCTAAACTCTTGGCTTGCTGCAACTCTACTGGGTGTACCTGAAACACATTTACAGTAGACTGTCCTAAGTATATACTATGGAAAAAAGTCACACACATCATTCAAGACAGGCATGTGGTATTTGTGTTTGCGATGTACGCTGTCTGCATTAACAGAGAACGTCACTCAGTGACATGCAAAATGAATCAAGCACTTTGTGTGTCTGCCTGCCACGCAGTATGTGTGTCCGAACCCTACTGCGAGCGAACATCGTGACGGAAAGTTTCACTGGTGTAGGTCATTCTCACCAGACAAATGCTGAGGTACCTTCTGTAAGGCCACGGCCGTTGCTTTCCAAATCGTGGGACCTTATCTATCCCGACCGGAGCTTCAGATAAGTAATGGCCATAAATAACAAATACAGTAGTATGTAGTTTCGAAGTGTGTTTCTGGTTCCGAGAGTGTGCCTAGGGTATGACCGAACGTAAATGTTAAATCCCGATTTCAAAGAACGAGTGAAGAGGGCCAAGACAGAAGGCGGTTTTGTACAATTTTGAAACGAATGTCGAAGCTTGAGATATGCCACTCATTGTTGCACGTGTCCCCTGTGGGTGAGTGGTAACGCTCGCTTCCGTCTGACAAAGGGGTCCCGGATTAGATTCCCGGTGGGGACACATGTGGGTCGGAACCCACGTAAAGCTGTAGGTCCCGTCCTTAGAAGCTCTTTAGCTCGTTTAGGACGTTAATAACAATTCACGCACGCACGCATTGTGTCACATGTGCAGATCGTGGAAGACATTAATATGAATGCATGAAGTATTGGACTATTTCTATTTATGAATGCTCGTCGACCGGAAACAACATGATGGCACAATGAAGACTGAACCATACAAGCCTTATCATTCAAGGTTGTCACAAGACACGCAGTAATCATCACCAGCTGAGCCAAAACCACAATTTGCCATTTTTGTTGTTCATAGTGGAATGTGTGTGTGTTCGACGTAACATAATCGAGAAAAGAAGCAGACAATACAACACTTTTGTGCATTGCAGGAAGAAAAGTAAATTTGCAGGAATAACGTGTATAATAAACGTGCTTCACATGTCCAATCCTGGTTCTGACTTCGTATCCCATTTTACCAGAATGTGTATCTATGAACAAGAGCAGCAAATTGGTTTAACAAAAACGAGCATTTTCATATGGCTTTCCAACTGGCGTGTATGACGTTCACGCTGCGAGCCCCTGCACATAACGTGACGTACACCTATCAGTACAATCTTCTCCACCATACAACAGTTTGCTTTGTGCTCGAGGCCAGAGAACAGTCTCTCGTGATCTGATCGTGCAGTTTAATGCAATGGCCGAGTTCACGTTTGATGAGTATGCAGAAATGCTATTAATTTATGGCGAAGTTCATCGTCATGGAAGGCGTGCGTGTCTTCTTTACGCCGAGCGCTTTCCACATCGTCGAATACCGTCACGTACTATCTTTGCCAGACTAGAACGTCGGCTTAAGGAGAGAGGTACCTTCACCGTCAACAGAATCGACTGTGGTGCTCCGAGACGCGTACGAACCCCGCAGTTTGAAGAGGATGTGCTTCGACGAGTGGAACGGGATCCTTCGACGAGCACCCGACGTATGGCACGTGACTTGAGGGGAAGCAGTACCACTGTTTCGAGGGTTCTCCACCAAGAACACCTGCATCCATACCATATTGCGCGAGTTCCAAGTCTTGGTCCAGCCGATTTTGCGCCACGTGTAGACTTCTGTCAGTGGATACTTCAGCGCTGTGCAGAGGATCCTGCATTTCTTCAAATGATACTCTTCACTGACGAGGCGACCTTCTCTAGCGATGGTGTGTTTAACTGTCATAATAGCCACATGTGGGCAGTCGAAAATCCTCATGGTGTTCGAGAGCGCGCATTTCAGGAACGATTCAGTGTGAACGTATGGGCAGGCATCATAAATGGACGATTAATTGGACCATTTCTTCTCCCAGTACGTCATACCGGTGCCAACTACTTAATCTTTTTACAGGAGATACTGCCGGAGTTACTGCAAGACATTTCTCCTGGAAACCGACAGCACATGTGGTTTCAACACGACGGTGCGCCTCCCCACTTCACACGGGCTGTCCTAGATCATTTAAACACTTCCTTTGGACAACAATGGATTGGCCGTGGTGGTCCAAGAGCATGGCCACCACACTCGCCTGACTTGACGCCACTGGATTTCTTTCTGTGGGGTCACATGAAGACGTTGGTGTATGAGACCCCGGTAGAGTCGGAGGAAGATCTCGTGGCACGCATTGCAGCTGCGGCTGAGGAAATCCGAGACATGCCAGCCGTTTTCGATCGCGTCTATGCGAACATACGTCATCGGTGCGAGGCATGCATCGCTGTTCGTGGGCGTTCCTTCCAGCAGCTTCTGTAATACATGTCGCTTCATGCAATGGACTCCCCACATACGTCCGTTGGATCGTCACAATGAGTACTCTTCGGTTCGAACTTGATAAGTGGTACATACTGACCTAGTGACCAGTGTTTCCTTTGTGAGTGTTCAGAGTGTCTTGTATTGCAAACATACTTGTTTTGTGCCTTTGTCGCACTTACCCTTAATGTCCGCCGCAGGTTCTCGCAGTGGTGGTTGTTTGTGCAAAGAGGACAAGATTGCATGGTACTGTTCGTTTCCCAATTCTGTTGTCCTTTCTATTCGAATGCGTCCTGATCTGCATACTATTTTGTTAGTTCATAGCTTCTACATACGTTTCTAGGACTCACGAACACACGGTGAAAAGTCCTTCAGACCTCCTCACTTCCCTTCACCTATCACTGCAGTTTTGTGGTAGTGCAAACATTGAAACAACGTATGTCATTTCCACTGTAGGGTGCAGAAGGTAACAGGACAATCTACGAGT
>JAGDQP010004767.1:0-82751 GCA_022664845.1 Lepisma saccharinum
AAAAACCTGTTGTACCTAGCTATGAGAACACAAAAGCAGTAACAAAGATTAAGTGTAGTCCTTTAATCATATGTTTGCATATGGACATGTACGCTACGCTGTAATTTTTACTTTTAAACACCATCGAACAGCAAGTTACACTCAGATTCAAAGAAAGTGTTCGATGAAAACTTTTAGAAGTTTGAAGAAGTTAACTCAGCAATAATGAGGCAAACTATTTAGCATCTGAGGAACCAAAGTCTTACTTTCAAACCCCCATTGTCATACAGTGTACGTTTTCTTACTTTGAAAAATTGTAACCGACCATTTTCTATGAATCTAAGTGTACCTGTAAATTGGACAGGACACGTATGATTAGTCGTATTTTCTTTCCTTACAGGATTCCACCTTGGTTTCTGTGTAAGCTTGACGTGACAAGGTCTCGTGTACATCAATACACGTTTAGTACCTGGGGTGACTATAATTTCTATTACTTTCTTCTATGATACTAATGTATTTTTTACCTACATACAGCATTCAGTCGTAATCATATAAACACAGGTTGAATTCTGTTGAAACATATACCTTATTTTAAATGCTTTTTTTTTTAGAAATATTCGAATCCGCTTGTGTTTGTGATTACAATACAATGCTATGTAGGCGAAAAGTCACAAATTAGTATCACGGAAGAAGCTAATGGAGATAGTAGTCACCGCACGTACTGAACGTATATTGATGAACACGAGACCTTGTCACGTCAAGCTTGCATGCTTGAATCAACCTCAACATATCAAGCTTGAATCAAGCTAGAGGTAACGCTTGAATCAAGCAGTAATTAAGCGTGAATCAAGCTTGATGTCAAGCTTGATTCAAGGTTGAATTCGTGCTTGCATTAAGCATGAAGTTAAGTTTGAATCATGCTTAATTACTGCTTGATTCAAGCTTGACGTCAAGCTTGATTGAACCTCATATTCAACCTTGAATCAAGCTTGACGTTAAGCCTGAATAGTACTTGATTCAAGCTTAACACCAAGCTTGAATAAACCTCATTTTCAACCTTGATTCAAGCTTGACGTTAAGCTTGAAACAAGGCTTGATTCAAGCTTGACGTCAAGCTTGAATCAATGCTTGATGTCTGTAAACTAGCGTGCTGGATTCAAGCTTGATTCCACCTTTTCGGCTTGACACATCAAGCTTGATTCCAGCTTGTTGGCTTGACGATTCAAGGCTGATTCAAGCTTGATTCAAGGGTAAAATGCTATGTGGGTGGTGATTTCTGCAGAAGTATAAGACCAAAGTCTCATATTAAAGAAAACTATGCGCACGGAACCTTTCTTTATCATTCTTCTTCAATGTTCTTAACTAAATATTACTGAATAACTTTAAATCAAGTCCTATTTGTTCTTGTAGGATTTTGGTCAATGTATTGCCATGTTTGATAGCCTGTGTTATGTTTTAAACTATGTACATCTTTATGAAATCAATATGACACAAACAGTCATTTTTTTCTACATAGAAAAACGTAACAATTTGTCATAGAACAAAACACTTACGTGCTACAATTTTTCTATAGCCAAATTTGAAATCAGCAAGGCAAAAACAGTCAAGAATGGTGAACATTCTTCATGTTACCGAAAAAATGTCTTTCCTAATTAATAAGCAAATCAGAGGACAAGGAAATGCTTTTTCCAACTGATTCACCTGATATAATTCAACGTCTCCCATTCACAAGTATGCGTAGCCTTGATGTTAATTGATTCCCCTAGTGATAGGCATTGCGGTAGCGTAACGTAATGTTCTTGAGTCTTGATTTACTGCGTTTCTTTACTAGCACAAGTTCTTGATTTTCATTCTAATACAAGTAGCGCCTTTTCTGCGATCCATCTTTTTTTGCTTTTTCAATACCGTCTCCTCGCTTTTATTCAGCAGTCCTTTATCTCTCCCTGTAAACCATGAGAGCTTGATTTCTGTGATATTCATTCTATATGAAGCATTCAATGTCAAATCGCAAACAAACAAACAATCTTAGATTTTACTCAAATTCCTCACAACATCTTATACTGTTAGGACAATATGTGTGCGAGTTAGACCATTGAGAAGTTTGCCAAAGCAAGAATGATGCAGAAAAATGGCATTTTTTTTTTCTTGCCTTTAGTTTAGGCAATCATACATCTTCACCTATATGTGCGATTTCGGGGTTGCATTTGCCGCAAAATTCTCAGGATTAGTACCACCCTTAGGCCGGAGAAGGCGAAGGAATTGAAAAACCTGCAGTAACGTAGGGCCTAGACAGAAAATAATGTTATTATTTAAAGAAAAGAAAATTTTTAAAGAATAATCTACTCAACCAGGTTGACTCGGAATGAAGAGACGCTTTGGGTTATCATATTCATCATTTAAAAAAATACGTATGGTATATGGCCACAACGAAAAAAAATGAACTGTGGCAATAGTGAACAGCAAGTAATCGTGTGCGCGTAGGAGGCAGAGAACAAAACCAAAATGCATGTATCCAGGAAGTTATACAACATAATTTCCTATGTTTTAATTGCATTGTGGTGTAAATTGTGTTTTAAAATTAAAAGATGGTATTTTTACCAGATAATTTTGTTTCAATACCACGTTAGCTAAGAAATATTCGCGGTGAAAGGTAAGAATGAAGTTACGGATGACCAACAAAGGTGATTTCTCGTAAAACGCATTTTAAAGTTTAACTCTCGCATTTCCTTCCATATATTTAATATTTTAAACCCCGCTATTACTTGTGGGTTATATGTGCATTTGGACTGAAACTTTCATAGAGGTTAGCTGCATATGGCAGGACCATGTTGGCACTTACATTGAGTCACATGTTACTGTCAGTCTATTGCTGAGGTTAAAACTGGATACGATAAAAGAGTAAAATCGGGAGAGACATGTACGAAGATGATCCATTATCACAAGTATATACATGAATTTAATGGTCTATGTATAGTATTAGTAAATATCGCCATAACGATTTGCAGTAGCAATTCGATGCATGCGGCATTCATATTGGATATTGAGATGGGCGTATTCGTTAAACCGTTTACCGTAGATCCCATCTATGTTCGAGCAGATTTTTTCCCTCTTTTCTCCTCTGAAAATCAGTTCTAATAGAGTAGTTCCTCTTTCCGCTCTCATGATATCAAAATATTCCTCTCAACTCTAGCACAGCTTCACTCTTCCGAATTTAATGTGTATGGTAAGGTGACCAGGTATTTTAAACAAATAAATGGAATATTGTATAAATTTAGACATAAAAAAACGGAACGAAACAGAACACTTAAAATTATGAACCAAACAACAATGTTTCAACTACCTAGAACTGCTAGGAAGACTTTTAATCAAGGAATAACTATCGTCTTGATACAAACGTACGCATCAACATTTTATCAATCTAAGCATTGTGTTAAGAACGAAAAGCATTGCTTTCACCATGTACTTTTCTGATAAATGAATATCTTGCAATAGTTTAGGATCACTTAACAACACACTATAAAATTGGTTACAGCTAGGATCCTGTAAATGAGACTTGACAACAACAATTGTTTGCCTCGCTTCTGTTACAAAAGGATTCCTCTGATCAATCCGTATTGAATTTACAATTGAAAAGATTCTTTCAACAACAGCATTTATTCCTGGTAGAGCCAATGCAATGTTCACACAACCAATTCAATGTTCTTACACTCAACGTCTACATTATTAAACCTTTGTTAGTAATGTTCTACCTGGACTCTGGTGGTAGACAATCACGTTAGCAATTTGCCAGGACAACGGGACATGTAACGAAAAAATGGACAGTCCCATTAAAAACGAGACGTCTGGTCACCCTAGTGTAGGGCAATGAACTTAATAATTTCTACTTTGATTTTATTTTTCAGTTGTTTTCTGGAAGAAGATTATTGTATTTAGTTTCCTGCATTTGTTATATTGATTGAGCAAAAGCATCATTAACTTTCAGCAACATTATTTTATGAATCGGTTCAGCTGAAAGAAGAAGCTAGATTCCAGGATTTAAGAAAACTGTCTGAATTCGGATAAATGGGGAATCATCAATCACAGCACGCTCTTATAACATCTTATGTTCAATAAAATTAATTTATTTAAATAAATATATTAATTTATTTTCATGGTAAGTTCGGTGTTTACATACCAGATTCAATAAATTAGTTTTACTTATTTTATTTACAAAAACTACAACATATTTGGATGTCATCCAAGGAAAATTAGATTAAGTAATCCAAATCTGAACAGTCCAAGGCCAATCCCTCCAACACCAAAACGTAAGTTGTCATACGTGATTGGAGCAGCTGAAATGATAGAAATTTAAAAAAATAAGAAGTCGTGCTTTTTTTTTTTAAGGAAGGATCTATTCAAAGTCTAACATTACAGATTTATTGCATGCTATATGTAGATCAAATTTGAAAAAAATTAAATTGTAACGTATAAGTTGAGAGAACATTATATCTCAATAACCAAGCAAAGTATTACTTTTAAGACTTTCTTGAATATCACATATACAAAGTTGCTTTTATTGTTTGTTAATCATCAATTTTTCAGATATAATGTTTCCTTAGTAGCGTATAAACATTGTTTACTAATAGCATAAAGAACTCATTATTAAATAAGGAGTTCAGAAGCCAAGAAGTACAAGTCACATTGTTCGAGATTAAAAAATGTTCGAGATAATCTTCTACATATAACCCGAAATATATGTGACACAAAATTGTTATAAAGAAACAAAGAAATCTTTTGTACAAAGAAATCTTGGACCTTAACGTGTTCTTGTGCAAAATATGTCAAGTTTCTGTCACATATATTTCGTTTTATATATAAAATATAAGTTATTTTTTTTTGTTTCTGTATAAAGGTAATCTACACGAACATAACAGTTAGTATGCTTCAATTAATCTATGAACTACAAACCCTGAAAATGTCAAATCAAAATCTTTATTTATGTAAAAATTATTGTTTTTACTGTTTTATATTGTAAAATTTCATACAGAATGTTACGCAATACGTAAACCTCTACTATACGTTTAACTCAGTCTCGGTCGAGACGCAAAAAGAGGCAGTAAGGTAAAGACACCAATTCTCTTCACTACTCCAGTGGACATCATGTTTTAACTAAACTTGTAAAAAAATAAGTAACCTTCCATCGTTTGGTGACAAAAACAGACCAATTTACCAGTCATAATCTGGTACGTAAGTGGTACCATTAATATGTTCATTGCGTCACTTCGTTTAGTAGAGATGTCTTATGTTTGGGTGACAAGTTCGTGTTTCCTGCTATTTCCATGGTTTTGTTACTAAAAACTGTTAAGGAAGTGAACATTACAAAATAAGCATTGAAGTTCTAGGTATAAAATTCCCCTTTAATAATCAAATTAATTATCAGATTATAAGGTTGTGTGCCTTGACTGCCACTTTGTTCGCTTTGTGGGGTGAGGACTACTGGTGCAAGTCAAACGTACTTTGCACCAATGTTCGTCACGGATGACGATTACTGGTGAAAAATTGCTACTTAAAATTTTTACTCCAGAAAATGATAATTTTAATTTAATGCGATGTTAAATTTATAAAAATTCCATGGTGATAGTAGCCGTCAGTGAAATACAAAATTTAAATTCCTACACATTCCACCGGAAGTCAACTCAGTTTTTTTAGAAGAATTTCTGAGGAGCTTCTAGCAAGCCCGATGTGACTCTTTCCTTTCAAGCAAGCTTTATTTCTCTACGCTCAGATCCAGTGAAGATAAAAAAAGAGGATACAATACATATTTTCTAAACAAATAGTTTTAGGTTGGGTGACGACTACTGGTGCATTGGTGTGACGACTATAGGGGAACAGCAAAATTGATGGTGACGACTACTAAAGCAAAATTAGGGTTGTAAAGAAACGTAATTCTATCACTATAATGCGAATTACCGAATAGATTTATGCTATTACAATATCGCATGAGACCTGAAGTTGCTAATGAAGTGAAAGAAAGTAGGATTGTGTCTTTTACATTGATCTATAGAAAGCACTTTCCACCTTAACATGCCGAGAACTAGTGCCTTTACCTTACGTCTGTGAATTGATTTATTGATTACGTGAATTTAGTAAGTCTATTGGTTGTCTTGTATACCCGTGTATATATTTTGTGAATGTGATAGGCTCCCTATAGGAGGAACAATATTGTAAAGTTTAAATGTACATGTGAAAATACTATTGTAAAAATCTATATAAGTACTTTTATCAACGCTGTATCTTCAGTTCGTTAACCGGACTCAACGAATTAGGTTAACGCTTGCTAGCGGTCATGTTCCGACTAAAAAAAAGCTAATTGCATCTTGAATCTTGCTTTTTATTTCCAAGAAGTAAGTAAATAAACGTAAGTACGGTACGTAGTGGAACAGTTTACTCCCTGCTACAGGGAAAGTCTGTTGCCCAAGGGTTTATATAAGCTATAATCTTTGATTCAGAAGTAAAAGCAAGTTTTATTATACGTCGATTGACGAGCAACGTCCTACAAGAGGCCCTGAGAAGACGCAGCAGCAGCTGCTACAGGGTGCCTATAAATAAAGTGGCACTAAAGCAACATAGTCCTAAATAAACGTCAACCCCCTTTATTATCCTCTACTATCGTCAATGTCACTAGTGCCTTTTGGCTTCTGGTGTCAGCATATGTAATCACTGATGGTTTGTTATATATCATTACATTGTTTGAAGAGTAGCAATTCGCGTAGAACTGGTCCCATGATTGATCTTTTTAAATATTTGGATTAGGTTAATCTGATGTAACTCAATGTGTATGTGGGGGAAACAATCAATTTATAGTCTTGTCATAACTACCAGGAACCCCAAAAAATCTTTGCCGTTTCGCGCGTGGGTACTATTAACACGAAGTGTACATAGAAAAATGGTTTAATCAAAAATGACCACATGCATTTAATCACACCTGTTTTTTTTAAAAAAAAATGACTAAACAGCTTCTTGTAATTGACTGCTTGCGTATACGTAGTATCGCCTAATCAGATAATGACGATAATGACGATGATCAATATAATAACATTAATATTTAAAAGTGTGAAGATATTAACGCATATTTATATTAGGTTATGCAATGTTTTAGTTTGTTTATATTTGTGGTCAATAGATGGCAGCACTTTAAAAAAAACAAATCTTATACGCTGAAAGTTTATTGTTTTCATACAATCTGGTTATACTTTGCCAAATTAAACGTAGGATTATTGTTTTATATACTTACATATGTTTAAAGAAATTGCTTGAAGAATTTTAGAAAGAATGGCACATCAATATGTATTCTAGCCTATAGTAATGTGAGTCGTTTTTACAAGTTGTAGAAGATCGATTCGAATAACACTTTAGTCCTTTAGGAGCTCAAATTCCAGTTCAAGACGGGGAGGTATTTTATTTATATAGTAATATCACTGCAAAAGGTTATTACTACAAAGACAAAGTGCATTTTGGACGAAATCTTACTCAATTTTAACTACTATTCCCAGTCATATTTGAATAATCATTCGCACTCAGATTTGAACATATATTGAGTATTTATTTAGTGAAATAAAATGACTACATGCCCTTCTCAAAATTGACACAAAATTAATCGGCGTTTAAACCAGTGGATGATTTATTCAAAAATGACTAAATTTCTCTCGATTTTGACTAACCATTATTCTGTGTATAATAGTCATCATTTTCCGTGAGCTTCGTGTGTAGTGTGCAGCCTTGTATATTGGTGCAGATATGGAAGTACCAGTGCTGGTAATCAGAGCGTGCTTAGTGTATGAGTTAAAACTGAGTACATCTGCGATGAATGCGACCTAACGCATGTATGAAGCATTTGGACATAACACAGTGAATGACCGGAGGGCGCAACATTAGGTTGCCAAGTTTGGAAGTGGTGATATGTCACTTGAAGACAAACAGCGCAGTGGCAGCCCAAGGACCATTGATAACGACTGTATACGGACAGCGATTGAAGAGAGCAGTTGTAGAAAATGCCATGAGTTGGCTGAAAAGTTCAAAGTGAGTGATTAAACCACTCGTAAACATCTCCAGGTAAGTCACACCGGTTGAATAATGGGTTCCACAAGAATTGTTTCCGGAGCAGAAATAGCAATGAGTAACAGGTTCTCTTACCTTCTCTCTAAGCAAAGTAACGAACCATTTTTGAACAGAATATAAGAAATGGGTAGTGTACAATAATCCTAAGCGTTCTTGTGATTGGCTGACCCCTGTTGTCACCTGACCTCACAGCAAAACCACCATTGCAACAGAAGAAATTTTTTTGCGTCTGGTGGACGGCACGTATCTTTGTTCATTTTGAGCTTCTTCCTTCTGGTCAAACCATCACAGAGAACCTCTATTACCAGCAGCTTTACAGAGTTTATCAAGCTCTTCAAAACAAGGTGAATCGAAAAGATGCGTTGATGCTCCAGGAGAATGCTCGCCAACTTGTGGCGAGAATGACGAAAGACAACATGATTCGTCTTGACTACGAGATTCTAGTACATCCGCCTTATTCCCCTGATCTTTATCTAACTGATTACCACTTGTTTATGGCATTGGACAATCATATCTGAAATGATACCTCAAACGTATATGTTCTTTATACATCAAATGATCAATGAATTCTAAATGATATTAAGCTTAAGTCTCGGGCTAATCTAATTAGTATTGAACTACATGCACCTCTACTTAACACAATCAAACATTTTATAGACTAAATCCAAAGAATAGATTTATTGCATTATCCGAAGAAGTGTTGACTATGGATCAGCTGATTGATTGATTTTAATAAATCACCCTGGGCTACCTCCTTAATCGTAGTTTGCTCTAAACGTTGATTCCCATTGATAGGAGCACTTAATTTTTGACAATCTAAATTCTGTATATCACTTTGTTTCGATTCTCGTTTTGTTAATGATTCTTGCAAATTTGCCAATAGTTTGGTCATTTTTGCCATCTCATCCATATTACCTGTACTATTATGATATGTGTTTGAAGACTTTACTCACCCACCCCTGATAATTTGATCTTCATTCATACCAATTTTTGGTTCTTAGATTATATAGTATGTACGTTTGGGATAACAATCATAGGTGACATTAGATAAAATTCGTTCTTTCCAATTTCCTAACAGTTGATCCATGCCTCGACGACCTAGGATCCATAAAGGTAAATTGGATTTGATTACCATACTTTCAATAAAATAAAGATTGCTGTTGAGTATAGCTAGTAAAGTTATTTTCCCTGTTACTTCGAGTTGTTGATTATTTACATTTAGTAGTTTTGCTTCCAATGACTGAATTTCTTACATTACATTCATCTGCTGTACTTGTTGCACACTGATAATATTATAACATGCTCCGCTGTCAATCAGGATATCCTGTTCAGCACAATTTACTCTAGTCTGTATTACTACAGCTTGTGATGATTGTATGCTATTTGAAGCATTGATGTAATTAATCCAGAAATCGTCAAAATCTAAATTCATTTTTATATTTGATATGGTATTATCTTGTCGAATAGTATAAATGGTTTTTACATGATAGTCATTGAAAGTTTTCTTATTATCCTGTCTTAAACGTTGAGTACATTGGAGTTGAAAATAGTTCAAAAGTTGGAAAAAATTGCATTTCTTCCGATATGTTGGGCATTTGTTCCTGGTGACTTCTACCACAAAATTTGCAATTGCGTATTGGTGATTGTTGTCTACGATTAGGATCAGGATTCCAGGTAGAAACTTGTTTCTGGTTTACTGCATTAGATGTCATCTGTTTCTGAAAACTCATATTTGATAACAGTAAACTGTCTCTGTCTATGGCCTCATGCTGCAAAGCTATATTAATTGCTTTATCCCATAACAAATCATCAGTAGCTAATAGCCTTTTTCTAAATTACTGTCTAGTAATGCGAGCACTAACTGATCCATTAATGCTTCGTGCATAAAGATCCAAATTTGCACTTGTTTGCTTGCGTTCTCAAATCAGATATATCTTTTAGTGGTTGTCTTGAACTTTAACGTAATCGATGAAACATGTATCTTTTAGTTAGTATTATATATCTTGTACCGTAAATAACTGAATCAAGGTTTCTTTGATTTCTTGTTACGATAATTTGCTTACTAGTTTCGGTGTGACTTGATCTTGTATAAGACTATATGTTCTTCCATCTACAGATGTTAGCAACAAAGCTGCTTTCTTTTCATCCTGAAATTAATGCAACAAACAGTGAAGACTGAACCCTTCCAAGTAATGCTTGATCTTGTCTTCTATTGGATCTAATTTGTGAAAAAGGAGATTACTTGATGCCATCGTGTATTAGAACCAAAAGCAATGGGTTGTAGTTAATTCTTGTCGCAACTAAACCGTATCTGTTCTTTATACTTCAAAAGATAAATTAAGACCAATGATTCCTATGTGCTACTATGCTTAAGTATCTCGGATGCTATCCGGATTAATCTACTTAGCATTGAACTATATGCACCTCTACTTAACGTAATCAAACATTTCATAGCCTAGCTCCAAAGAATAGATTTATTGCGTAATACGAAGAAGTGTTGACTATGAATCAGCGCCTTACGCTTTCCCATTCAGTATACGATACATTAAATCAGAAATAGAGATCAATAAACAAATGTTACTATCTCTAGCATCATATAGATAACATATAGAAACAATATCATAAATCAATATTACCATGCTGATATCCGGTAAATATTTTCACATATAGCATATCGTATCTTCAGTTTAGATTACAAAATTAATCTGGATTAATTCCACTTAGGATCCATAACACTATCTGAAATCAAAACAGTAACAATTCGAATCTCGAAGAACATTGTTCCATTAACTTTCGAAAGTGTTGACATTGTTTTCCTTTAGACCAATATCAATAGAAAATGTATTTTATACACTAGCGTTCATTCATTAACATTACTGTTTTGAGCTTACAAGATACGTTAAACACTCTTCATTCATGTTGATCGTACGCTTTCCTATCTCAGCATATGATTTACCTTCTTAGTACTGTCCAGGAGTTCGATTTATCTTCCTCTTTTATCTCAATCATACCTCAAATTGTATTTCTTAATATAAAATCTCTGCGCAGCCAGTCCTAGCCATTTTTTTCCTTTCTTGTCTTCAGTATTGTTAGTTTCTCATCGATTATTTTCAGCACTTCCTCATTACGCATCTTATCTATGTAGCTGGCTATTTACTCTCCTTCATGTCCATATTTCGAAGGCTTCGAATGTTCTTCATTATTTCGTAGAGACCACGTTTCGTCTCCATGTAACACAATACTTCATAGAAAATATTTATCATGTGTTTTTGTTTTTAATCTTTAATCATCGATTTACAAAAGACCTTCTTTTACTAAATGGCTATTGCACCATTGTTATTCACACATTCATCTCTTTTTCAAATTTAAAATCTTAATTTACAAATACTTCCAAATACTTGGAGTTGGACAATTTCAACCTCGACATTTTGTTGTTCGTATTTCTTCCATTTACCGACCCTTACGTTTCTTTGCATTTGTTTTCATTTCCTTCCTTTCAAAGCTTCTGTGAAATTGTCTTAACACATGGTATAGTGAAGTGTCTTTCTTTTCAAGAACTATATATTTTGAAATCTAATGTATTTGATTATTCTTCCCCAATCGTAAACCCCTCCTTCGGTTTGGATCAAATTCATTGTGAAACCTCTTCCAGATTATATATATATATATATATATATTAAATACGCGAAATACATCATTCCTGTCTCAATCTTCGACCTATTGCTGTAAATTTTGATAGCTCATTCTCTACTTTTATCATTATTCTCTCATTTAAATCTTCAAGTTTTCCATTCCACAGAAGCCTTCTTCAAAATTTGCATTAGAATTCTCCAGTTGACTCGATCAAATGTCTTTTCCAAATGAACAAGTGCCTTTTAGGATCAACATATACTTACTTTTACCTTTCTCTATGTGTCCCCCTCTCTCCTATCCTTCTTTAACAAACATACAGAGAACCTTGTTTCTTTCCACTGGAAATGTATATTTCATGCAGTTTTTGAAGCATATCTTTCTGCAAGAGCTATAGGTTGTTCTGATTTTATTTCTGTGCTGATTTTCGGTACTGGTTAGATAACAAAACATTATTCCTGTCCATTAGATCAATGTATCTTCCAAATTCAGTGGCCCATAGAATGACACATCCCAATAAAAATTGAGTGCTTACATCAAACAGTCAGCTTATGGCATCTACTGTCTCCTTCCGTAATGATTTTGCCTATGGTCTTCAATTAAGTACAAAAACACATGCTACAGATACGATCATTACGGGATGAGATACTAGATGGAAAAACCTGTATGTCTGAAATAAAAACTCAGAACTTATTGGGATGTGGCATGTGCCCTTTCCCACTGAACCCTTCAAATGTTTTGCAATTGCTCATGTTAAGCCTACTGTGTACTGATGTACCCTTTAAGTAATACAGTTTGTTCTGAGTAATGTATAACATAAGATAATAGTTTTGTATATAGAATAATAAATTGTTGGTTCTTCGGAATGCATTTCAGCTTTATCTTGGGTAATTCCATTTCAAATCGACACAGTCCCATTCCAGTCATCTCCGATTTTCACGAAATTTCGTAAGTTATCGCTGTCCTAGAAAGTAAGTCACCATGTCAATTTTTAGTGCCAAAATTGCCAGTCTATATATAGTTTTCGAACAAATGAAGGTCAAATTTTTTTAAAAAATCGTCATTTTTAGTTCGCTAAGATATCTTCAAATTGCAATCTTTCTGCCTCTAATTGATCTAGAAAGGTAAAACAAAGTTTGTTATACAGGAAATGAAATATTTCAAACGATATGTGACAATTGTGACACACATATGTTGGGACAATCAAAGAAATCAAGGTCAACTTAGGTATCTTTGACCTTGAATATTGGAAAATGATAACCTTTGATTTTTTTAAAAATTATTTGGTAGTTTATCTTGTACTATAGAACATATGAGAAAATTAATCTAGTATGATCATGGGGTCAGCAGATATAAAATAATTTGCGCTGCTATGTGACCAATAAAAGCACAATGGTGGTTCTTATGTAAGGATACATTCAAGTAAGGGGGGAAATAAGGAAGAATGGAATCAACGTTAGTATATACGTACGAGGTGGAAGGGGTGGCTCTATACTGTATCAAGTGACTTTAAAAGCGCCACAGTGTTGCCAACTCGAAGTAAATTCGCATCGCATATATCAATTTCGAATTTTTATTTCTGCCCTTTTCGCATCTAAGGCTCAGACCTTGATAACGGAGTGGAAAGGTGTCGGCCAGGGTCTAACTTGAAGGTACCGTGTCGGTATTTGCCTGATGTGACTGAGGAAAAACTCCAAAAAACCTTCAGTCAGGAGGGTCGGCCGCTCAGATTGAACCTACTACCCAGGGCGACATGATCGATTTGTGTGTAAAGTGTCAACTGGAGACGCGGTTCGATTTTTCAATGAGTTATCAGAACTTCTCGCAAATAATCTTAACTTCGTTCAGCGATGTGAGACGTGCTAGTCCCCTCCATATCTGTTTAACACGACTCAGCAAGGTAGTTGGTTGCATCAGTCCAACACAGTCACCCAATGGCAATTGAAACGTAACTCGACAACGCGAGAGGTATTCTTAGGGTTATTACCAGCCTAAAGACAAAAATCTGAATCATAGGACAGAGGTGATACAGGATACAGGACATACTACAAAATTCCAACATAGACGTAGTGTCCATGGTATGGAGAATGAGACGAAATGATGCCGTCTCTCTTTCTGGACAGCAGCTCCAAGCAGTACTGTTTATGCTGCGGAAGTTATTGAGACGGCGGGTGCAGTAGAATCCTTTACTCGAGCACAGTAAGAACTTGTCCTCGTCCGTCTGATGCATATCTCTTCGATTCTGGATAATCTAGTCTAACTAATGTTGAACGATCTGAATACGAAAAGTTACTCTCTTCAGAGTTGAACATCTTGCGGCGTTCAGGACATTTACTCAGGCCAAGACTTGACTATTAACCTGGATATGCCCAAGTCGTTGAAAAGTTCAGTTTGTTCGCAATCTTAATACTGGTGATGTAATAATAGTCTCTCGCTTATCAGAGAAATGACGCTGGTCTGTTCATGTCGTTTTCTTTAGCTTACTATATATGTGTAGAAGTTCTCTATGTCGCCGGTTTATTATTCTTCACAAAAGCATCAGTATCACGACTGACTGACTCTTATATCCTCGTCTAACTTACAAGTATCCTTTTGCAACCTGCAATTTTTAGAACCATGTAGCCAACGTTGGTGGTCACGGTTGAAAATGTTCTTTGATTTTTACTAATTTCTTATTGGATGCTCAGTATTTTCTACATTGTTACATCCGATAACAAAATCAATGTGTAAATTGTCACTAAAGCTATGTTTGTGGCATTCTTAGTTCCCTTGATAGTAAACCTATAGGAAAAAGGCCTTATAATCATGCGTCCGTCCGCCCGCCATTCTCCAAAAGTAGGCATTTTAAGCAAAACCAAATTGCTTCAGCAAAACCAAATAGAACTTTTACCTTCAAAAGGGTAATAGACAACATTTATTTGTCTCTCATATTGTTTAATGTATTTTCAGATAAACATAATTACAGTGGACTCTCGGTAATTCGAACTCCAAGGGGATACGAAAAAGATTCGAGTTATCCGAAATTCGAATTAACCAGTACATACATTATTAAAGTAAATCAGTATAATAAAACCACATAGTACTGTATAAACAAAAATAATTAACATGCAGTGGACCTTGCGTTAAAAACTTAAGTATTTTGTGCGTGGTTCTATAGTGCAAGCTCAATAATTAAGCTACTATTAAGAGAAAAGAGTACATTTAAAATTAAATAAATCTAATGTATTCATACATAAAATCACATGCATGTGCGACAACACTAGTTACCTCGTGATTCGTGTTTCTTTTTTTTCTTTTTTTAACGATTAACAAAATATAAATTTCACTTATTGTATGAACTTGGTGCATTCAAGAAGAATTTCACTTTTTTGTTCTTAGAAAACATTGGTTACTGGAGGAGAAGTTTGAGGACTACATCTGCACAAAAAAGTAGCCAATCCAACGTGATTGAGCAGAGCAGAGCCTTGATACCAGCAAACAAAATTTTTTTTTCTTCTCTACAGCTGTCTCTGGATAGCTGTAAACCAGTTGAAACTGCACTCTTCTGAATGCTTTCTGGCCGTCATTAAAGATTTCTGGAGTAAATGTTTGAGACACTGGAATTCAGGAATACTGTATTCCTTTCGTTTTGAATTCATGAAATCGTGACTTCGAATTATCCAAGTAAAAGGTTTGAAAATTCGAATTACATGTAAAATTTTAACATTGGTTTCTATAGGAATATAAGGGGTTAAACTCCTGTTCGAATTAACCAATAATTTGAACTATCCATGTTCGAATTACAAAGGGTCCAGTGTATAATGTATATATCTGATATAAAAACGGTTAAAACGTATGTATGTTCCAGCATAACTCTAGAACGGCTGCAGAAATTTTAACCAAACTTGGTACTCTAAAAAACAAATACTTTGGGGGTAAGAGACCCCTAGCACTCCTAAGGGCGAGGATGGGAAGATGGTGACATGTAAAAATGGTGCAATCAGTTAGTAGATCATAATTATCAGATATTTCCTTACAGGTTGAGCAACCCACACCACAATGTAGTTTACCGGTTGACTACCTCCAAGTGGGCAAATTTGGCATGACTATCAATATTTTAGCAACACTATTTTACCTCTTGATTTGATACCCCGCAGGGGGTTGAAGGGTCGAAAAACTTCTGGACCTCACCAACGGGCGGGAAATCAGCTAGTAGGTATATAACATACGAAGGTAAAATTCTCGCGAAAGAAAACATTTTACTCTTGCAAACTTGACTCATGCATTGTTAAACTAGTAGCCCACCTCAAGTTCTCTACTCATTTTAAGAATATAAGTAGTTTTATGCCATGAGGTCTTAAACTACAGATTATATACACAGTCTGCTTTGTTCAGACACCAAACATACGCTAGCAGAGTAGAATAGCATTGCAAGATACGTAGAGTAACAGTGTCTTGTGTACGTATGAATAACATATAGTTTTCTACCTGTCAGTGGAAGTATCTGAATTGATATGGAGTGTAAAACTGAAGTGCAGTCTTATGAGACAAAACTCCGTACTTTGTAGTGATAGAATGTGTATATATGTGAAGCTGTCTGCTAGTGATGATCTTTGAGTTTTCCTTTGAAGTTCTTCCGATGTCTTCACAGATTATTAAATTGATTTCCTTTTCCTTCTAATTATACTACATTCAAATTAACTCTGCATCTAACTCTATGGTTAATTGAACTTGCTCGCAAGTCAGCATCGAAATAACAAACACTCGCTATTGGATTCTATCCCGAGAAAGATAAAGGCTATTTTCATGATGAACACCTACGTCATGAATATCGCTTCTAATATTGTTCTCCCAACGACGTCTCGTTCTTTCCAATGGCCTCTTTCTCTCCGGTCTCCCGGCTATAATGGAATATAATATTCGTTCTCCCCCCCCCCCTCCGAGCTGCATAGCCTGTCCATCTTTCTTAGCCATCGTGATTTCAAAATTCTCATAATATCAGGTGAAATAGTACAATCTGAGAAATTCTTCATTAAGCAGTCTCCTACATTCCCCGATCATCTCGTCTCATTTCAGCCCTTATATGTTTCTCAAACCATCTTCATCTTCCATAGTCGTTCTCTAGCTTTCGAACCATAAAGAATTACTCGCAAAATAACCATTCTGTATATTCTCAACTTCAATTTTGTTTGTATTAAGCGCGAAAACAGAAGCTCCTGGATTGAATAGAAATACGTCTTGTCCGATGCTAAGACCTTGTGCCTTGTTCTTGCTTTCCATGTAAGCCCCAAACATTTTAAAGCGGCTTACCTTTCCTATGAACTAATTCATAATTGTTATATTTTTATTTTATTTTTTTCTCTGTATTTCGGTTTACCAAATACTTTGTTTTCTCTACCTTAACTTGTAGGCCAATATCTTCTCTAGCTTCTACTAAAACATCGGTGATACTTTGAAATGCGTCTATACCGTCCAATGATTAAATCTACATCGTCAGTGTAAATGAGCAGCTGGTTAAGCCATTCAATATTAGTCCCTTTTTGTCTTCTAGTATTCTTAGGGTCATATATTCTAATGCAAAGAGTAGTGAAGATAAAACCACCTTGTTTCAAGCTCCACGGAGCTACATAACACATTAGTATTACCTATACGGTTTCTGTTTATGAGGTTGCTGAGACATATAATTTCTTCAGGATATCGAATCGTACCAAGATATTGTATAGTTTTCCTTTTGATAGAATCACATGCTTCATTAAAATCAATGAACAACTAGTTAACTGTCCCATTATATTTACATTTCTCCTGTGACGTTTGTCTCAAGACAAAACTCTGATCCAACGTAGATTTATTTCTTCTAAATATATATTGACAATGTTCAATATTACATCTACGTATATGCTTAGGCGTATTAGTAGGATATTATTCAAAATCATATAACGTATTAGGTTAGGTTCCAAGGAAATAATTATTACAGTTTGATCTGTCGCCTCTTTTATAAACCTAAGCTATTACTACGGTTTTCCATGCCTCTTTATTCACATATCAGTTAATGATTTATTCAGTTTGTTGATAGTGTCCTTCCGCCTGCTTTAATTAATTTGGCTGTGATGTAAATTCCTGGTGATTTCCATTTTTAAAATGTGTTTATTGCGATTTTGATCTCCATCTTGCTAGTTCCTAGTCGTTGCCTCTTGTTTGCTTTAAGAAATATCTTGTGGATATATATTTTCCACACATTGAGAATTTTAATCGGATCTACTAGAAGATTTCTGTTTATTTACAATCATTTCTATCCTCGGATAGTTAACTTTTTCTTAACGAGTTTACCTCTTTAGTATTGGTCTTTTATGTTCCTTGCCTTACCGATTTCTCCTATCACCTGAATTTTCTGTGTCAGGTATTTTCGCTTTTTGGTGTGTATATCCATGTGTGATGTTACGCTATGTAGTGGTTTGTATTTGCTTCAGTTTCATTGTATTAGCCATCGTCCTTGCTTGTTTCCGTTCCTCATTAAGTTAAAAGCATTCTTCAAAGCAGTGTTTGCTTTTCCGCAGTCTTTTCCCCCTACGTGTTCCTTCCTTGCACCCTTCACTGTATCACGAATTGCCTCCCACATCTTGTTCACATTGATTTCATAATTAATATCTTCTTGATCATTACTGAGTCTGCTGAGATTTAGAACATTCTTGAGGTTGCGAGTTGGTAATTGTTTTACTTCGAATTTCACTTGCCTTGATCCTTTGCTTTTCCTGTTCGCGATATACAAATTGTACCACACTTAAGTAATTTTGTAATTTGCATATTCTTATGATCTTTTGACATCTATGGCTCATGCAGATGATAAGTTTTGTTATCACTATCTGATGGTCTGTGTCAGCTTCTGCTCCTCTGTAAGCTCTAACATCCATTATGTGTGTATGTTTTCGTCTGTTCACTAATGTGTGATCAATCTGTTTCTGTGTTTTATCATCCGGAGATATCCACGTGTACTTGTATATGTCTTTGTGTTACATTTGGATAATTTTCCATAATATCTAACATATAGTACTTTAATGTCAATTTCGACCTGAAATGGACTTTGGTCCTTTCTTCCCCGAACACTTCACGTAATTGCATCTAATTTCTTAAGCAAGTGTTCTGAAGTAGTGTTGTTCCTTGTGTAAACCAGAGTGTATAGTTTCATTGGAATGTTTATATACAGAAGAAAAAGTCATAGACATGAGACAGAAGAGGATTTCATAAACAAAAATCATAGACGAAAGATTTTCACTTTGAGATTTTGTTTTTCTAAGTTAAGTTCTCTGGAGCGAGATAATTTTATTCCTTCATGTAAGGTGTTTCGTTGACAAATCTATTGTTACCAGTATTAAAATACACCTTTTCTGTTCCTCATTATGTGTCTCTTGTGTTGACTGAAAAAAGCGATTACAATATTTCATCAATTTTAGTTTATAAATGTGTTCAACTGAGGGAAGATGTACTACACATTAAATAAATAGGCTTGCCATTCCTGACCAAAAAAGTCAGTTGTATTCTGAATACTGGGAAGTCATCATAATGTAACACTTATATTCAGATAAAGTCATAAAACTTCTCTTTTTTTGTAGATACAACATCTCCTACTGAAGCATTTCAACACTTTTGAATCCAGCACAATCATCTATTAATTCAATTTGGTCTAAATTCAATGTCTGCTTACCAAATAAAATAAAGTAGTTTTTTATTAGTTCTTTACACAATATACAATATGCTTCGAAGTTATCCAAGACCGACTAGACCAAATAATCCGAATTTAAACAGTCCAAGGCCGAAACCTCCAACACCAAATCGTAAGTTGTCATACGTGATGGGAGCAGCTGAAATGACAGAAATTCCAACAAATAATAAATCACATTGTTCGTTTTTTTTTAAGCAAAGCTCTACGTAAAGCCTAACCACAGATGTTTTGAGGGTGATGTGAATCATATTTAATAAAGATGAAAATGTAATATATACCTTAGAGCACACAATATCTTCATAACCTTGCAAAATATTCTTGCAGATACATCTTGATTAGCATATATATATATATATATATATATATATATATACAAAGTTTCTCTTACATACTGTTAGTTCCCTATTTACAGGTAACCTAAGTATTTTATCTTAACTAGTGGTCATTATGTACTAACAGAGTCGCGAACTGGTTATTATACGTTATCATTGATAACTTATATCATATTACTACGCTACAGCATCAAAGTTAAGAAAAATCTGAAATAATTCAATATGAATATAGAATAAGCAAACAAATGATTAGTAATATTTTCACCACGGTAAGTTAGCAAAACATAACATAGATAAGTTAATGAAGCCTCTTTATAAAACCAATATCAGTAGAAAAACCGTTATGCACCAGTATTCATTAGAAATTTACAGTATATTTCAATCCTCCAACCATAATTTTCTGCAAGAGCTGCGTATTGTCTTGATCTTAATTCTAGGGTAACTTTATGTACTAGTAAGATCACGAAACTTCCAATGTATGTATTAGAATAGACTATTCAAAAAAAACTATTGCTTTTGCAGAAAAGACTAAATTCTCTCTGCTACACAAAATAGTTTCAAAGTTAACAGTCAATATATGAGAATGTGGTATTGCAAGTTGTAGGGTAGTCGCAAAACTTGATGAGGATTTCCTTCCAGTCTATTAAAGCCTGGACCGACAAGGCATATAGATCAACGAGTGTGCAGTGTTATGTGGGGAACGCGGTTCCAGTTTTCAACCAGCTATCAGAACTTATTCATAGTCTTACCTTTGTTCTGAGTCGCGTAAGGCGTTACCTCCTTCCACATGTGCTTACCAGCGCTCCAGTTTGGGGGTTGACTGAGCAAGTTCAGCGTAATCGCCTATTGGTAATTGATACACAATTTGACAACGCGAGAAGTTTCCTTCAAGTCTCTACCCTCCTGAAGGATGTAATTAATCGTTACCAAGGTTAGCGCATGAGAACAGAGATAAAGATGAAGGACATACCCCAGTATTCCCATGTAGGCATCAAAGTACATATAGGCGGGCCCTATAAATCAGACTTTGATAGTATCTTACGTCGTATTCGTACGTCCTCGACGGGTGTAGTCAAGTCCATGGTTTGAGAGCATCAAAAACTTCCTCTTGTCTTTCCAAAGCACGTCCCTATAACTGAGCATACCAGTTGAACTATTGTTGTTCGATCTCAATATGGAAAATTCTCTCCTCAGAGTTGAACATTTTTGGCCTCTGTCACGGTCACTCAGGTGATACTTTACTGTTGATCTGCACATGTCCAAACGAAGCAAATGATCAGCCTGGCGATGGCAGAAGCATTACCCATAGTAGTTTTTGTTGCTAGTAGATAAGAATACCTTAGTGTCAGTGAAGGGTTCGTAAGATTTGTTTATGTTTGTGGCTTAGCTACAACGTCATAGATAGGAGTTGTATGTAGCATACCAGCAGCGTCCTATCGCTTACAGCAGTAATTAGTAAGCATTTTGAGCGTTTTGACATTCTTAAGTTCGTGTTGATCAAACAGAAGCTGATGCGATTTCAACTGTTAAAGACGAGCTTGTTAATATTTCACACTATCAAAATTCTCAAGAGAAATTTGGTTAATAAAATGATTTTGTAAACCTACGGTCAAAACATACAAACGATGGGTAGTGGACTTATTAGTATCAAGTTCGTTAACCGGCTGTTTTTGTTGATGGTTTATGTGCTTGGTAGTTCGTGTTGTTTCTGCACGCGGGCTCTAATCTCTTTTACAAATTCGAATTTCGTGAAAGCCGGTTACAAGGTTGAAATCGTTGTATTCTTAAGATGAGGATATATAAGTTCATTCGAAGCAGAATCATGCTTCAGAGACAGGTATAGTGGAAAACCACGCGCATTTGTAGCTAACGGAAGTTTACATAACACTTATGGGCAAGAGCTCATGTCGCCAATAATGTCGAATAATGATAAAACATGTTAGAGCTGGGATTCCATTAACAATCGCGAAGGTTCCGGTTCTTTGAGAGGATTTCAGCCGTGCAAGCATACTTTTTTTTATAAAATAGGCTGGCAACACTGACAATTACAACGCTTAGGTACGGGGAAAACGCACAGTACTTTTCTGTTGTGTCGAATGTTTGAGCAAAGGCTGGCGCAGCTAGGTATAACGGAATGGAAGCAATTTGAACAATTGATTATTTTTAAAGAATGGTTTGGCAACACTGAACTGCTGGAACAATCAAGACGATTCCCGCTGCTCTGAACTAGTCTAGTCAAGACATTTCCAATGACACCTCAAACGTCGCTCTACACATTGTAGTTCCTGAGATTTAATTTCTGGACAGGGATGGACGAACGGACACCATGAGCGGGATTGTAATATCCGTTTTAGGTCCCTTGAACCGGTCCCTTTAGCTATAGCAAAAGGATCCTTCAATTCCGCTCGCGGTGTCTATCCGTTGGTCTGTCAGCCCGTTCGTGTCCAGAAATTGAATCTCAGAAACTACAAGGTGTAGAAAGATGCTGGGGTGTCTTAGGAAAAATCTTCGCTAGGCTGGCTCAGAGCCGCCTGAATAGCCTTGATTAGTACAGTAGTTCACTGTTGCCAAATCATTTTTTAAAATAATCTATTGTTCAAATTGGTGAGGAAAAAACTCACAAATAACACGGATATTTTTCGATGGCATTAGTATAGGTATAATGGACACTGCGTTATGTCTCAGGGTATGTGACAGCAAACTGACAAAAGTACAAACCACCCAGTATTCGAGATTTAAACTGTGCAAGCGAGAAAAAGCCCCCATCGCATGTCTTTGTCACTAGAGTCGGATTACTTTACGTTTAGCACTGGTTGCAATCTTGGATTTCAACCATAGCAAAATGAGTGGTTATAGCACACTTCGTATAATATTTAATAAAGTATATAAATCAGGGGCGTAACTACAATGCCACGAGATCTCGCCCTGGGGCGGAAAGGCGTCCACGAGGCGACTGAAAGTTTGATTTTAAAATTTTCTCCGAGTTAGTAAAAAGGAGGAAATTTTATGCCTGGATGGGAGTTCTCATGCAGTCTGTGGATACGTTCTAGTTTAGAAATTTAGCAACATTATTCTATTCAGTTAGCATATTGTTTATACATGTGGCAAAAATTTATTTAAATTGCATGTGAGAGATGCTGTTAAGAGGGCCCTAGGGCAAGGGCCCTAAGAGGCTCCTTGCAAGAGGACGAGATTCGAGTTACGCTACTGACATAACCATTCTAAATTTCCAAGTCGATGTTATGTTATGTTCCAAGTCGATCTTACCATTTCCTTGAGTCATGAGGAGACATAGTGCCATTAATAATACTGCAAATATCTGGAAAAAAAGGAAAACAGGAAAACATATTAGAATTAAAAGATTATATACATTACGCTTTTACATACACTGGAAGTAAACTCATAATGAAACGTAAACTCATTACGAGTCTCCAGATGAAGAATTGAAAGGAATGATGACATGGTTGCATGGGTGCAAAAGAATATCAATAAAGTTCGGGTTACAACGAGACTAAAAGTATGAACAAAAGTGAGTTCACAAATTTAATTGTTTCTTATAATCCTTTCCTATAATATTGAACGATAAAATGCCTGTGTATTCGTACACTTGAAATTAGCTGCTAAAAATAGACAAAACAGTGAGTTCCATAAATGAAAATATAAATATTAGGATAATATGTTGTACAGATGTGTCCGAATTACTAGACTTACTCCAGAAAATGTCAAATTTTCTCTTTCGTGTCTAATTACGAAGGCAAATATCATCTAATATTACGGTCAAAGTACTAATATTTTATCCTGCACTTGTATACATTACTAAAAGAGTACTTTATCACTCTTGAATAGCAGATGACATCATTGGAGAGGCATTCTGCAGATTATGCTCGAGTTATAATAGTTATCTTGTTTCTTGAGCCAACAAGTTATCAGCGCTGTTCTTTACAATTGTATGAGGATACGATATTCATCATGTTAAACCGTTGCAGTTGATCAGTTTAAAGTGAATTCAAAATATGTGACTCGACCAGGGATCTAACCCGGGACCTTTAGGTTACCGTCCCAATGCGCTACCACTGCGCATTGCGCATTGGGACGGTAACCCAAAGGTCCCGGGTTCGATCCCCGGTCCAATCACATACTTTTCACTCTTTAATATTAATTGTATATGTACCTACAGAGGCTTGATGTACAGAAAAAATCAGAAGTTGCCTTAATTTCAACTTTGAATTCAATTGTTTGTATACTTAGTTTTCTGTGAATTTCTGTGATTTCCACGTAATTCTAAAGACCAGAGAAATTTTCCGCGTAAAGTTGCAGCTGTAAAAGGTCTTTTCAGGGAAGAAAGATCTAAATATAGACTATTTGTTCTTGTAGGGCTGTTGTATGTAAAATATTTACGAAGAATCCGTTGCAATGAGAGAGAAACATACAAATCAGCAAAACAGTGTTTAAAGGATTTTGCAGAAACGCAAGCTGTCCTCCAATAAGCATTCCAAAGAACTCAAAACTTTGTCTTTGAGGAACAGAAAAGCCACTTTCAAAGGCTTAGGCATAAATATGGCTGGTTATGGTGCAGGAATTACTCCTGGGAGTATTACAGGAACTCTTTGTTTACTGGAGGGGCCAAAAACCAAGCACCTACCAAGGAAGAAAGGACAAAATATTCCACACAGAGTAAGGAAGTCTTTAGATGGTCTCGGATACACCAACTATGTAAAGAAGCGTCTCCAGTGGGCACAAGGACTAAAATACAGTACTTATAAGGAATGGAAGAAAATATGTTTCATCTGATAAATGTTGACCGTATGTTCGGCTTTGACCTTGGAAGAAGTTCAAGTTGTAATGTGTAAATCATCCGATGTCAATCACGGTTTGAGGTGTAATGTTTGTCTCAGGACCTGGGAGATTTTATATGTTAGAGGAGGAAGAGGGAATAATGTAGCAAGGCATACACTAAACCTCCTTCAAAAGCAACTACTCCCATAGATTTTCGCCTGACTTGGTGACGATCCATTCACCTTATACATGATGGAGTGCTCTACCGCCAAATTAACACTATCAATAAAAATATTATTGATGGTAAAAAGTATGTGTGAGATCTAAACAAAAACAAACGAGCAAGGAATTCAACAATAGCAATTAGAATTAATTTAAAACATATTCCGATGTAATTTTTGGACAAAAAATGAAATTTAACGAAAATAAATACTGAGTCTAATAATTTGAACACGTCTGGATATCAAACAGTGCATCGTTAGCTTTTCAACTTGCTGTACAAAGTTTTAACTTAAATCATATTTAAGAGGGATCGTAAATCCACCAAATCGGGCATAATAATCCAGGCCACCATAGATAGCATAGAATGTGGTGAAGGATTTTAGATTACGATGAGCAATATGTATACTGTTCTGCTGCAACCAATAAGGAAGTGACATTGACGCAAACAGCGTTCTTTAACTGCTACGTACCCTTTTCTAACACTACGTCACAAGATTACGCGCTTACTCTGGGCTCTTGAACCCCGAAACTGGACTTTGTAGAGTAGTCTCGGGTGACGGGCTTCCGATTAATTCTGTAACCAGTTGATTCGGACTCGTACATTTTTTTTGGGGGGGGGGGGGTCAGTTGTAGCGCTGACCCTTTAAGCTATGAACTGTATCAAGAACGTTCTTTTCATTCTGTGTGCTCCATACTCGTGTTGCGTGTTCACCTGGCTTGGGATGTTTGTTTAGAAACCTTTCCTGACATGTCCTCGCTACGTATTCCTCCTTGGAGACCACTTATATTCGTTCCTAAATTTCATACGTCAAGAATAAAGATATATTGCAGTATGCCATCGTATTCGTCTTCATGAAAAGACTATCCCGATCTCCAGATTAACGCCCGTAGAGCATTTGTGAGACGTTGTTGAGTTACTTATTCGGGATGTGAATCCACAACCTACAATTGCAGCGAAATTATGGGATGGTCTGCAGGGGGTGTGGCTATAGGATTCCAAGCTTCATCTAACTTCTTCCATTTCCGAATTCGAAATGACTCAACCTGTTACTAGATGAACATGTGATTAATTTTGGTATATAAATGCATAAGACGCATTCGTTATGAATAGAAATTTCCAATAATATTACAAAATGGCTAGATAACTACTGCATCGATGCTGCATTAAATATTGAAATGTTTCTCAATCTGCCATTGTAATATTTCAGTACTCTTTGAATTCGTGCATTCAGTTTTATGTAGGTAAAGGGATCAGATATTATTTCTTTCTTTAATCGTAACTGTCAAGAAACTTATAATGAAGATTCAAATAAGATACCTTATTTTGTTAATTGAATTAAGAGAAAAGAAATATATAAATTATATTAAGAAATATATAAGCGTTTGGCATCTGAAATACGTTTGAAGGTTTTTAATGCAGTTCAGACAACTTTGAAAGAGGAGGAAGAGATGGACTTTACCATATCATTAGCATTAACTTGATATGAATATATTACATGCAAGTTGTTTTTTTTTAAAAAAAAACTAGATGTTATGAAAAAATCAAATTATCTGACAAGTCCATAAACTTCGTAATACCCTCTAAAAGTTAATACTGGAAAAATCCCTGCCGGTCATCCTTTTTTTTTTCTTAACGACTAAGAGTTCTACTGTATACCAGGAAATCAGTCTTTAAAATTATGTAGTAGCTCCTTGCCAAGGCTCCAATATCCTCACGCACGAATACATACAAGTATGTATGTATTTATATTCGCTATTACCGACTTTTGACAACATCTCCCTGATAGTTGAAATACATACATACTAGCAAGCATTTGAGGTAACTGACAATCGCCAAGGTCACTCAAAACACACTATTGTGTTACTGTGCTTATATCCAGGTTTGAAAACGGGCGTTAATGTCCAAGGACACCGCTAGGTATCACCATTCTCCGCTCTCCGTATTTAAATACAAACTTTAGAATAATAAAAGCTCGGTTCCGTTTTGAACAACCTTAGTATTTGCAAATTTTAATCGAAATATTTAATGCCTCGATTTTCTGCATACTCAAAATTTACGTACATGCGATTAGTTTTCGGGAATCAGATAGAACAATACAGAAAGGTATTTACACATCTATTGTTCTCGCCTAAAATTTTCCATGAATTAGCCCAGTACGCACAGTTTCTGAAGTCAAATACCAAAACCTTCTGTTTTCATTCATTTTAATTATTTTTTCTAACAAATAGATTTGGCCTTAATAACGTTAAATTCCTGACTATATTCAGAATAGTTAAATTTAGAACTGAACTTTAAAAAGATTTATGAAACGTTATGCATTCAACAGGTCTTTTATATCACTTTCAGAACTCTTCATTTGTTACCGTAGATCGGCGTTCACTACAACCATACTACACTGTATTATCAATTCCATCGTTAAAATTAATTTGCTTCTCTTCTCTTCTTTTCTAAGCCCAAGAAATCTACGGAGAAAGTACCCCGAACCTCAAAACACTTTAATAAAAATGATTTTCTCGCTATTCAATAAAGAAAGACGCGCTGAATAACATATCAAAAGGTGTCACCGTTTAGTGCATCACAACCGATCGCCGTTTTTAATGTTTTTTGCATTTATGTCATAAACGGTGGATCATGCAGAAATTTTGCAGGAGTATACAATTAAAGATGGTATTATTTTTTTCATTCTGTGTCACTATTCCCATCTTTCGCGTAGAACGAACGGTTACAAAGTTATCAGCATTTTTATGGTTGTAATTTTAACTCTTAATATCAAAACGAATTTAAAGATAGATTTTTTTTTAATTTCAAGGTGATCGAAAAGTCTGGAAATGGCCTGGTAAGTCGAAAATGGCTTGCTAGAGTAAAATCGAATGCTGGATGTCGTTGAGAATGGGCTCCATGACAGTCATCTTGAAAGTCGCCATCAAATATATATATCGAGAAAGGGAAAAAGGAAAAGGTATCATGTGACATATCGTTTTAGGCTAGCTCGTTCCCGGAAACTCAACTGTGAAGTCAATTTTCAACTATGTTTGTTTTTCTAAGAGATGAGCAAAATTTGACCTAGGATTTGGCAAAAGGTAATAGTTTGCCATTCTGTCATGCGAGGTGATTCAGCATGGCGCTAACCGATCAGGAACGGATCGAGATTATGCTGATTGTAGTCGTAGTACCAGGGTGTTTGCAAAGAGCAAACAAAGCACACGCAACCCTATTCAAGATATTGAAGAAGTTTGTGGAGACGAGATGTGTACGTGACAGGCATCGAAGTGGACGACCAAGGACCGCAACCGACAAGAACACAGCAAAGGCATTGGTGGCAACAATTATGGAGAGCCCCACACGCAATACTCGAGAATTGCAGGCAATATCAGCTGTCAGTCAGAGGTTTGTATTATGGGTACTGTGTAAAAAAACAGATATCGTATCAGCTGCAAATGCAAGAACATGTAAGAGAGGATGACCCAAACTCAGGTGGTTACAGTTATCGCAATGTACTCTGAAGCGCTGCAATGAGACTCCAATGTCATTGTGTGGTGTGGGATATGATACACTCGAATTGTGAGACCACTGTTCATCCATAGCAACTTAACTGGTGAATGATACCTGGACATACTTCACGAGTACGTATTCCACTCACTGCTGAACCTTAATGGAATTTTACTGTTTGTTCAGGCAAGACGGCAAGCCCTCGCACTACGCTGAAGAGACGTCAGGGTACTTGGATCTCCAATTTCCGGGATGTTCAATCGATCAGTGCGGGCCCATCGAGTGGCTGTCTCGTTCATCTAATCTCAAGCCCGTGATTTCTATCTCTGAAGCCATCTGAAATCATAGTATATCGCGAAAAAAATCAAAGAAATACATCACCTCCAGCATAGAATCCAGTATACATGAGCCACCGTTTTACGCAAGGACCATGACGATTGGGAAGAAAGTTGCTTGCTTATTGTGTGCGGAAAAATTACCTGCACATTGCTCACATATTGTAGGGAGCAAAATATAATTGTTGAACGTCTCTATCTCCTGCACAAATAAACGTAGGTAAGAAAAGACCTCATATTTCAATTCTTAGATTCACTTGAATTCACACGTCACCAAAATGGATAATGACTAGCGAACAGGCTTAGAAATTGGGGGTTTCTTCACACAAGAATCTTTCCTATTCCACAAAACCAAGAAATGCGTTTTCTTGAATGCATCTTTAAACATTGCACATTCGTTAGGTTTTCTTTTCGTTCCATCTTGTTTCTCTGCTTTTTGTTTTCCATATCTTGTCGTCTTATTTTAGAAGCAGAAAGGAAGAAGAATAAGCTTTCATCCACAGAAAAACGTCTAATAACCCTTCTGAAAATTATAGGCGTTTTTGTATTTCATTAGGATCATATATTCGAATGGTTTCCAAAATTAATATTATTACTTATTAAAACGAAAAGTATTTTCTTACAAAGGGAATCTGTTCATCAACAAATATTTTTTGATAGGCCTGGTCAGTGTGTTTACCGGTGATTATACAGTATTTATATAAATACGGTCAAAATAAATATATAAGGATTTAATGTTGTTAGATAGGAGTGTTTGCTGGTGAATGGAGGTTAAAATCCAATGTAATTTATAGTTCAGGGTTCGAACAAATAAAATATTACGGCTTTTCACTAATAAAAATGTACAGTTAATGTCTATGGTCTCGCTAGGGTGAACTATGATATTTTCCATTTATTAATTAGTGTTGTAAACTTATGTTGATGCTCCGAAGTTTGCCCTAATTCTTCTGTAATAAGATCGCATAGACTACTTTGCACTGTATTGAAAAGATGTGTTTGCAACTGTAGTGTTAAGACCAAAAAACTTCTTCCGTACTAAAGCTTTTACAGGATTTTGTTCACTCCTAGGCAAATACCAGAATAAAGTACACAGTGACGAGGCATTCGATTCAACTGACACTCCATACGAACATGTTGACCACAGTAGCCAAGTAGTCTGAACTCTGAGCCGTTAGATTTCAACTGATGGGTTACAGTGACTCTCGTTCTAATTTCGGCTGACCCATTATGTTTGTGTAGTTATTAAATAAAGTTCCAGCGTAATGAGTTGGAACGGTCTGGCATAACTCACTAAATGATTGTTTCATTACAAACATGAAATATACACCTGTCGGTCCCTAAACAAAGACAGTTGTTTACATTGGTATTTTTCGTATTACCAAGGTCAGAAGATCTTCTGGTCATTGCGTTTCAATACATTTGTTCTTCTAAAACATTGCTAGGCGATAACAAAAATAATAGGCTATAGTACAGTTTAATGCTGTAGGAACAATTAGCATTTGTGTGCAACACGAAATTCTTTAATGGTGTGATATTTGTTTGTAAATTAATTAAGAGTCAACAACTGTTTAAGTAAAAAGTACTGACACGGACAGCGCCTTTAAAATACGGAATGCCCGTACAAAATACGGACGTATGGTAACCCTACATTATATAGTCTCCCAAAATCTAATATTTCTTACGGTGTTTAATAAGACTTGTAACAGAAATTGCTGTTTTAATTAGGTTGCTTAAAACAAGCAGAAAAGTATGAATAACTTGCGCGATTACTCATCTTCGATATATTACTTCTACCAATAAAATCACAAGAATATGTCTACCGACTGTTAAAAAGCTCTGAACTTCTAACGAACAATATTGAAAACTAGATGTGGTTTTGGAAACACCGAAATTTCTTACTTTATTATCTTTTTCTTCAAGTTGATTAAAGTCTCATTGTGAATGTGATTTGCAACGGCCACGAAAGTACATATTGCTTTTCCGAAAGGCTCTCAAAGCTGGAAAGAATGAATACAAACGTGCTCTATTGCAGAAAACCGCACACATGAAACTAACAATAAAATTAAACGTTATGGTTAGGTGAAAGTTCTTATATGCAACTGTGCGGTAAAGTGTAAACAATTATTAAGTAATACGAGTATATATATCCTTTCATGTTTACGGCATAAATATGCGTGTACTAGAATCAGATTTTTCATCCTTTCATTATTTCTTACATTATCATCTGTGACATAACATATATGGTGTTCCTTTCTGCTGTTATCCACGTATTTTATCCCATAATTTACGTATTCGGATGTCAATACCTTTACCAACTATGTCAAGAATATAATTATTAAATAGTTTACAAACCTGGTCCCCGTGGTCAAATGGTTAATGTTAATGTAAAGCAACGATTTCCAACAAAAGATGACAGCCCGATCCCCGTATATGTCTAATGTATTTTTATCGTTACAAGAAATGTCAATGATGCTCGAACAAATCTAAGCCTTGAGAGTTCTAACTTTCAGGGAAGATAGTTCATAACCAATTCAAGAAAACAAACTTTGGTAAACTTTATTTTTATATGGGTCAGTCTAGTAACTTTGGGCTTCGACCCGTCACGATTCGCCCTTTAGCCATTAAAATCCACACCCATGTCTCTGCCGGGATTTGAAGAAGGGACCTGTAAGTCGTTAGCCTACCGCCGTAGAGCGCTACCCAGCCGGCATCACCAATTCAAGAGCTCTATCCGTGCCAATTTTTTTATTTTCGTTTTTCTTCATTGTTGAAATCGCTTGATTGTTGTTGTGAATATCGAAACCTATAACAATAAAGCTTTTTCAACAATGAACAGAAACGAAAATTTAAAAAATCGGCATTGATCGAACTCTTGGCGCAAATTTTGATGTTAGATGGGGTAGATAACCTTATCTAAATAAATCAAGATCGTCGACAAATCATAAACAAGAAACAAGATCGAACTCTTGAATTGGTTATGGACTTTCTTCCCTGAAAGTTAGAACTCTCTAGGCTTGAATTTGTAGGAGCAGCATTGAAATTTTGTGCAACGATAAAAAATACATTAGACATATACAGAGATCGTGCTGTCACCTTTTGTTGGAGATCGTTGCTTTACATTAACCTTAAGACTGATGACTTCGGATAAGCATTGGGGATTCACATGAGTTAGAATTGCTCTCAAGTCAACCATCCTGACAGGCACTTTCCAGGAGTTTCCTCACTCCCATAAGGGAAATACCAGGTCGGTACATTTCCCATTCATTTCTCATGAGAGTGCTCACCGATAGTAGCGGATTATCTAATAGACCCAGTAGGCACGTGCCTAAGGGCGACAACTCTTCTTCCGGAACATCAAGAATAATAGTCGGAAATGTTTTTTAATTAATATGAAGAAATTCATAGTTTCCAACTGTAGTTTATTATAAAAGGTAAACATGTACTTAAAGGTCTTATCTCCAAACCTTTCTTATAAAACATTTCAGGAGGTACCGTACATTTTTTTTATTACAGTTAAAGCGAAATGTATTGAAAGAAAGACGCCGACAATATGCATACCGTAGTTTACAGTTAATTGGTTATATTAATGTGTCTGCGTGATTGTTACAATGCCAGTCTTTAAAAAATAAATACATAAAAAAGAAAAATACAGAGCGAAAGAAAATACAGTTTGTCATTTTTGAGACTGCTGATAAGGGAGTGCAGCTTTCGCTTTCTTACGTGATCACGAAGAAAAATTCATTCTCTGCACAATTGTTGATGCCTCTAGAGCTTATTGCCTAGTTTGATTCATTTCTTTCGGTACATATTGAACGGTATGGAAATTCGGGGAAAGGTCATAATTTATAAGCTACTTGTCTTCTACAATTTGTGATGAAGTTATTGAACTGCCTACTGATAGAGCGAAAAAAAAAATATTTGAAATGAAACATTTGAAGCACATATTTCTTCCTAATTGTTGATTCGGCTAGTGATATTTATCATACCGATCAGTTAGTTTTTGTGTTAAGATATGTGAATGAAGATGATATGCCTGTTAAATGGTTTCTTTTGTTTTTGTCAAATATAAGTCACAAATCAGAAAATCTAGCCGTAGCAGTAATAGATATTTTGACCAGACATTCAATTGACTTTATAGTAACTGCATAGGACAGTCTTACGACAGTGCTAGCAATATGTCGGGGGGTATATACAGGTTTACAGGCTCGAATTAAATGAATAAGTTCTAAAGCTTATTATGTGCCCTGCTCAGCTCATTCTTTGAATTTGGTAGGAAGCAGTGCAGCAAGCAGTTGTAGGGAAGCATGTTCATTTCTCAATGTGCTTCAAAATATTTACAATTTTTTTTTTTTTTTTTTTTTTTTTTTTTTTTTTTTTTTTTTTTAAGTTGAACGAAACCCTGGAACTTAGTTCCTTCTTTCGTGTATCTAGGAAGCAAAATACTAAAAATTTTATCACAGACATGTTGGTCAGTATCAGAGGAGGCATATATGAAAACTAGGATAGTGTGATGCAAGCCCTTACTCATGTGAACTATAATCCTTCTGAGGAACTACTAGTCCAAAATGAGGCCTTATCCTTCTTGAATCAACTAAACAGACTGGAGACAGCTTTCATGATCACTATTTGGAAAAATATACTGCCCAGATTCCAGAGCGTCACCGTGAAATTACGAAGTGTGAACATGCATTTAACAATAGTGAATGATTTATTTGAATCACTTGTGAATTGTATAACTTTTCTTCGTGTCATATTCAACTCTTATGAGCAAATATCCATGGAGATAATTGATATGGATTACAAGTGTGGTTATAGAAGGCTTAGCATACGTAACATTGAAGCCAATGAAGTAACAGACATTGAGGTTGTTCTAACGGGAAGTGAAAAACATGAAAATGGGGTGTTTCTTCCTATTCTTGATAAATTGAATGCTGAATTAATTAGAAGAAAGGAAAGCTATAAATTAATGTCTGACAACTTCATGGTTTTCAGTAAGTTTCTGCAAAGTTCGTCTTGTGTCATTTCTGAACGAGCAGCAAACTTTCAGTCTGCATATGAAACTGATCTGGAATCAACCTTCCCAAATGAATGTCTGCATTTGCGGGGCTTCTGAAGACAAGAGGAATCTGTGACTGGCCAACATAAATGTTAGCATTTATACGGAAAGAAAAACTGTAGTCTATGTTTCCAATGTGGACATTGCATTAAGAATATTTGTGTGTACTGCTGTAACAAACTGTTCAGCTGAACGTTCGTTTTCGGCTCTAAACAGACTGAAGATTTACCTCACTTCAACCATGAATTGCGTAATAAAAGACTGAACAAGTTATCTATTCTCCAGTCTCCCCGTCAAAGCAGACCTCTTGACTGATGAACACATCAACTTTGAAGAACTTACACACGAATTTGAGCCAACCAAAATGAGACGGAAGCAGCTTCATATGTGACCGGTGAGTGGTCAATTTAATTTCTCAATTCATTACATAATTTTAGGTATAGCACATATAGAAAATTAATTGCTTGTACTATATTTTTATTATTGACCTTCCTTTATCCTTTGCTTTTTAGGTCAATATGTTAACTAATTTTTATATTAGCCTGTAAAGATACTGTAAATACTATTTTTCTTTTGAGAAGGGCGCACATTCAGTTTGTGCCTAGGGGCACCGAGGAGGCTTATTCCGTCACTGCTCACTGAGGAACATTGTAGAATCCAGAATTGAAAATTTAAAGAGAAGATTTTCACAAGTGTGACGATTCATTCAAAACTGAAATGTTAAAATGTGTTTCTAATATGTTTATCCATCAAGATAATTTAAGTTTGAGGTAAAATATATATTTCTATAAACTCGAAAGTTGAAGCTGATATAAATTTTATGTAATTCACCAACGTCCATTTTATTTTTAATTAAAACTATTCGGCTTAACATGTACCTATAGGCTTAGCGCTTCATAAAACTGAGAATTGGCGTTCCTCTCCGAACTTGTACTTCGGATAAAAGGGTCACCATTTCTGTGTAGATCGTAGTATTCATTTCTAAGGAAAACCCTGGGAAACCTCAGTCAGGTTAGCTGGCATGTGAAGAAGTAAATCTAACTTGCGCTTCATTATGTGAATCAGAAAATTTTCCAATTGCCAACTCTGAGGAAACGATTACTTGACTGATTGAGCGAAGCTGCTTAAGATCAGCTTGTGTGGCACTTTCAAATATTTTGGAAAAGTTCCTTAATATATCTCATAAAGTTTCAAAGAGATATTAATGTTTGAATTTCTTAGCTATAATTCTGTAAACTCACCGAGAAGTTTATTTTACGTTATGGAAAGTTCTCAGTTTTCTGTCCGAGTCTAATTTGCGCACATGCGCAGAAAGAGAAAATATGTTTTCTGTCGTAACCATATGTCCAATGCTGGTCAAGTATTTGGTGCAATCAGTTTGATTGCTTATTTTCGCAAACGTGGGAGACATTCTGAATCAGTGGTATTTCCGATCACTAACTGACAAATCGAAAGGTGATAAAAAAAAACGTCCTGGTAATGCTTAGTTCGTGACAAAAACTTAGTTTATGGGTTTGGAGTTTGGACAACGCAATTTTTTAAAACGTGTATTCTGTTTTGTTATGGAATTCACTTATAACTGGCAGCTTGGTCCAGTCAGTAAGATATTGAACTTCTAATTCAACGACTCGCTTTCGAGTCCCGCTTGAGGATTCTTTTTCACACACGTTTTTATTAACTCGCTTTCTTGTCTGTCTGTCCGGTGTAAATTTTGCAATCGATAACTTGTTTGTTTCCAATGACAATACAGTATTCAATCATTAGATATACGACAGAATAATCCAGTTAACTGTAATTAATAAAATAATTGGAAATTATCCTTAAATGTACGCAACGCCGCATCTATTGTGTGAAGTTTGGATTGCCTACCTCGCAGGGAGTTTAATATTCATCTATTATACAGAAAAAATAATTAAAAAAGGATTTTTTTTAAAAACACGCTTTTTAAAGATAGACTAAAAAAGTAAAAAATAATAAATTGAATTAATCTTATGAATCGGAAAATAAAAGGGTGGGTGCTGTTGCTTACCTTATCATAAAATCCTAATATCTAAGAGTACCCACGCTTTTATTTTCCGATTCATAAGATTAATTCATTTTTTTTTTTTATTACTTTTTAGTCCATCTTAAAAAGCGTGTTTTAAAAAAATCTTTTTTTTACTCCAAATTTCTGCATGACATCTAGTTTTGAGCATAGTTACTTAAAATTTCCATCTAGCTAGATTTTAAAGGAATGCAAACAATGTAATTATCTCTATTCTCGTTGTGATACTAGAAATATTCTTTGGCACATATTTTATGCATTGGTATCCTAAATTCGCTTTAAAATAGTAAGTAGTCAAAATACTATAGTACCGTATAGAGCGAGGAGACAAGATTCACTCTTGAAATTTTTAGTGACCAAGATTTGCTTCTCAAATCAATGTTTATCAACTTACTTGATTTGATTTTTGTTCTACAATACTAAACAAAATTCATTTCGGTGATAAATGTTCAAAGAGGAGATATATTGGTTCAAACACAACATGTTTTTACACTTAAAACTATGTTTTAACAATTTAGGGAAATGTAATTAAAAGGGCATCTAGTTTTAGAAATATGGTAGTTGACGTAACCATTCGTAAGCTAATGAATAAATATTTTACTACGTCTTTTGCGCAATGTTTTTTCAACTATTATGATGAAATACAAGTTAGTGCTCTACGAATCAACAAGGATAATATAAGTTAGTTTATTGCAATTCTTAATTTATATCTTGAATTTATTATTTGTATTAAAGTTTCTGTTAACGCCATTCCTTGTTAAATCAGTTCGGTTGCAAACTACGACACTAAAGATCATCGCATTCTGTTGTTATACAAAGCCAACTTTGAGCAAGTTTTTTAACTTTTTTTTTTTTTTTCATTACGATCCAAGTTATTGTATAATAACCATTCGGTTGCAAGAAAAGATATTCACGTGGTCATAGTAATATATTTCAATTCATTCTGGAAAATGACCTATTTCTCTCATGTAAAATAAATATCTAGAAGATGTAACTTAACCGTCGAGAACAAATGAAGAGTGTGAGGCAAGAACATGGTAACCCACAATGTTAAACTTGTAAGAAATTCGATTTTTACTGCTGCACAAGTCATTTTCATTGGCTGAAAGCTGATTTTTCACGTAAAGCTATACATAAAGGCTTAAAATAATTGTACCAAATCAAAAGAACGAATTTATATTTTTCATGCTGCTGTGTGGGTTACCATGTTTTATTATTTATACGATAATATTCGCTACCTAAGTTACTCAAGAATAAATCTTTTCACTGAACTCGCTGTAAGAAATGTTTATAATTTACAAATTCTTTTCCTTTTTAGTGGCAAGCTGGTATACTGCTCCTCGTTTCCCGCCATCTTAATTGTTGGTTACCATCTTATGAATCCCAAAATGTTACAATAGGCTTTAAAATAAGTAAATATTGCTGCCATCTCTGGAGCACAGTTTGAAGTCGGATAACATTAAACGACGCGGTATGATTCCTTTCCGTCGGGTGCTGAATAACTCAAAAAATAAACATTTGTGGGTTACCATGTTTTTGCCTCACACCCTTCAAATTATATAGGGCAACAAATTTTTAGCAATATTGATGAAAATATGTCTTCCTCATTGACTTTTACTTACTTAATTCAAATCTGACCTATAAAAGCTTTTATCACGTATAATTTATTGCGTTACCTTACTCTTGAATTATTCCGAATATGTGAATTTATTGATTTTGGTACTGCGGTTTGGAAATATTGCAAACAGAATAATGGATAAGAAGACATTTGTATAATTTTGTTTTAACTATGAGTGATTCAGATTATCAGGCGATTCTCATAATGTTATATCATAGTTCCCTAATATTCTGGTTTCCCTTTATCCCTGATCGATCCTCAAAAAGTTATCTTGCCCTCTATTCACATAGAGTTAGATTTAATGAAATATTCTGTTACAGCAAAGAAGGAAGGGGAGATTGAAAAAGAAAGGGAGGGAAAGTTCCCAAATCTAACTAATGTTAATTGAATAGACACGATTTTTTGTTGCGAAGAAATCAGAAACTCGCGGAATGTTTCGCATTCTTACTTTCAATCAAGGCATTTACAACATTAAAATATTTCTTATATGTGGTAAAAAGAAAAGTTTTTGTTGGAAATGGAAAAGAAGATAACACCACGAGGTTCGGATGAAGAATTTTTTTTGAAAAAAGTCTGAGTCCTTAAAAATACACTTTATACGTTTATATCTGAATGTTTCAGCAGATACCTTATTAGGTGATGTAAGTAATAGGTGAGAAAAGAGAAGTTATCAAGACATCCTAATCATTGAACAAAAGTATGAGAAAAGAGGATACTGATGATTTCTTCTGCAGAAATAAGACCCAAGTTTCATATTATCGAAAAAATATAGACACGAAATAACTTTTTCTTATCATTCTTCTTCAAAATTCGAAAGTAAATATTACTTAACTTCAGATTGAGTTTCATTTGTTCTTGTAAGATTCTGATCAACGTATATCTATTCTTGGTAGACTGTGTTATGATTTAAATTGTGTAAATCTTTATGAAATCTTTGCTATATTTTAAATACAGCTATATTTTAAATGAATCGCCATTTGTTAAAAGGGAGTAAGTGTCTTTTTTTTGTTGTTGTTGTTGTTGTTGAAATTGATTCCTTGAGGATAAATGCACCAATCTATGATAAAAAAAATGCATAGGCGTACCTCGTATGAAGGAATTACACAGCCTTAAAAATTGCGTTATATGTTAAAAGGTCGTAAGTCCAGGACATCAGTTCTTTTAACAAACAACACAAAGAAGTGTAAATCAGCTATGTTGCTCACACTGTGATAATTAAAACACACACTTAAATTCAGTGTTGTGGAAATGGATCAGGACTTCGTACCTCTTTATAACTTCAAAAATTGGTGGCAGAAGTGTAAGAAAAGTCCCGTGTCCATACAAACTGGAAATGCGGATAGACATAAGAAGGAGATTTTTTTCTATCACATTTTTATCTTCATTTATGAAGAAAAGCATCCAGGAGTTGTTAGTGCGCTGCCATTCATCAATGGACTCATGACTCATATCTTCGTCTTGAGACACGATTCACGTTCATATGTGAAACTTGTTATGTATTGGACACTGGTGGAACTTATTGTTATACATGTGGAACTTGTTATATACCATAGCCTATCCGGGAGGCAAAACAACTCTTAAAAAGCGAAAGCGTGCTGATATCATGAAGACACTTCCTACATTGAAGAAACGTGTATGGAATTTTATACACAGTTTGAACATTGTCTCCAAGAATGATGGGAAAGACTAAATAAAGACTTAATATAAAAATAATTTGTGGTGCAAAATATTATAAAAGCATTGATGATCTTTTATAAATGTATATTAGCTTAATATAATCAGATGTAATATATTTTATATAAAAAAATACCTACCTTTCATAAACAAATTGTTCATTTTTCACTAAATAGCTACTCGTATTTTCCTTCTCAAAACAGTTATTTGTTAAAAGGGCTCATGTCCCGTACTTTAAATAGCTTCCACAGCAGTTAATTTATATTAAATTTTAAAAGAAACACTTCAGTAATGTAAGTTGGGAACAAAACTTAAATTCCAGAGTAACACAAAAACAATGATTTTGATAGGATAAAGGGGAAATAGTTTTTTGTGCCTCCTGTAAAATTTACTTCTTTGGACTACTGCCATTTTAACAATTGCAATTCATCAAAATAGTTGGAAGCAATCCACCTTTAATCTCGTAGGGAGTAATACAATACGATCCCGGATTTTGCATCAGCAATGGAGATACGCACGTTCAAGTTCTGCTGCAGGTTATCCTTAATATATTTTTTTTTTTTTTAGGTTTTTCTCTCAGTTGAATCAAGCATTATCTAGAAAAGTACCTACACAAAGTATTTGGCTACTGCCGTACCTTTCCATCCCTTCTTTGACATGGGAAAGAGCTGTGACATGTTCTATCTGAAGGGTATCTTCCTTTAGACCTTTGACGTAGATGCCTTAGATACCAGTCATCGCTAAGAAATGTAAATTAAAAGCAATTTGAAGAATAAGTCCAAAGAGAACACTTTTAGAAGCTCAAAAAACTATATAGATTTCCTTCTTACAATTTAAGTTTTATTTTCGATTTTAAGACACGAACTACGCCAATTGTAAGTATTGTTCCTATGTCCTAAAGATATTCTTTCGGGCTTGTCTGGTTTTTAGAATAAAAACTACTAAAAAATAGGCTCACATTCGATGTATTTAAAGTTTGAAAGTTCTAAATAATATATTTTTACAGTATAGTTTATCTGACATAGATACTAAGATCAAAAATAAAACTTTAAAAAATGTAGAAATCATTCCAAACATTTTTATTGTGATGTTCACAGATAGTAGGGCCTAACTGTCGGCAGAATTCTCGACGATGATGCGTGTGATGATTACTCAATCCTAACAGAGGACAGTACAAAGACTCAATTCGAGTAGAGGATTCTACACAAATAACGGAATAGGACGCTTACCAACAACTCAATGACTGACCGACTAGGTAGCAGAAGAACCTCACGAAGAACCAATCCAAACAGAGAACTTTATAAAACAAATAACCTAATAGAAAATCAATTCAATTCTAGGAGAAGCCATAATATGCTAACAAACTAAAACATTTAGTTCCACGGTAGTCAGTTATGACGAGTGAAATTCGTGGTCCAATACAAACAGATGATGCAATTGCAGTATAGTAATTATCATACTTGGATGTTTCATGGCTTACTTGGAATACTATAGACTACCGCGAAGTAAGTTTGGAAGATAATTAATCATTGCTTTTCAAAGAATTGAAAATATGATACTTGGAAATAATTATTCGCAAAGTTCACACGATTCATTATTCTACCTGTATCGATAATATAATCACCGTAGTCCCTGTAACCAGTCCACGTTTGGTAATGAGCGCTTAAACAAGAATTAAATATTAAATTAAAAATTAACTTGGAAATCAACATCAACTGGTTAATAAATATGACAGTATTCTTTAAATAATTCGAATCGGAAATAATCAATTGTACAGAAGTAATTACACAAGAGTAAAATAATTGTTCCATTCAAAATAATCGTCCATGAAGCTACATCCTACAAACCTGCTGAATTTTTCAGCAGTTTAGTACGTCTTTAAGCGCGCTATATGAATCAGAAATAAAAGCCTTTTTGTTTACTTCTTGTTTAAGAAATCAGCTTGATTAATAATTTATACTTCCTTTAAGTTAATTGAAGATGTTAATTGGTAAGATACCTCTTCTCTTCGTTCCAGTTGAGTACTGACTATATACTATGAAATTGTAGAAAATTGTCTAAAGCTTTAATCCAGAAGCAAAAGATACATAAATCTTTCTACACAATGGTCAGATTTACTTTTATCGCTTCATGCACGGCCGTGAAGCGTGAAACAACAACATCACTTCATGCTCTCACTCAAGCGTATTTAAGTATTCCGTTTTTATTATCTTACTAGGCATTTAGTGTCGACCACGAGAGTTGAATACCAGAAATCTTTGATGTTATATATTTTCTATTGAATATCTCGAGTTGTGAGGTTCTAGCAATGATCTCTATCTAAAAGCGATACTGGACTGACTGCTGCTATTGAAAAATTAATGAACATATGAAGTCTTGGAGTGAAAGTGACACTTATTTACCCGCTGTTTTACAATCGACCGCTAAGCTTCTAACCAGCGTTAAGTTGAGGTTATATACTCTCAATTGTTTACGGTTATGATAATACCGGTATATTTTACGCTCGCCAGAAAACAATGCCAGCACTAACAAGGGAAGAATTTCGGTCCGAACAGGAATTTTATGATATGACTTCATATATATATTCGAACACCGGTGCTGATAATACCTGCAAAGTAATTCGACCGTGCCAGGCCGCGTTTGTCCGCTATAGGGCGTTAAAGTTTGGAGCAAGGAAAATGCAGCCCGGGCAGCTGCTGCATTGGTCCCGAAGTTTCGGTTCGAACAGGTATTTATTACTCAAAATATTTACATGAACATATATGCCATCTGTGCTTAGATATGTGCACATACGTATGTGCCCCTTTAAGGGTCATATTCAAAAATCATGTACATACATTTCTAACTATTCAAATTGATAAAGGCATACTTGTTTCTTCAAGCAGTGTAGTTTCCTGTATCATTGGCTTTCAAAGTACCATAATTTCCGGTGAGAAACAAAGGTAGTGGTTATTTTAGGGTTTACGCTTTTTGGCATACACTAAAGACATAGCGTTTTCTTGGGGCATGCAGACCTATCTTCTCTACGCGTAAAATACATGACGAAACACAATAACTGGTTCCGGTGTTCTATTCTATCTCTATGATATTAAATATTTTGAAATATAATCAAAATTGCTTAACAAGGCACGTTAAGTGTAAACATAGGTAATATAAAATGTTGTCGGTTTCTTTCCTTGTTAGGAGACCAAAATAATTTCTGTTCTGTTTTAATTTCGCGTTTTTCGTTCGTAACGTTGGCTAACAGCTAACTGAAAACAGATTTCAGATTTAAGTGACCATAATTTACTTGATCTCTTTTCATCTGGTTACCCTAAAACATGCGGGTTTTTCCGTTTGGTTAGTCTCCGTTATTATAAGAATTAACTTTCGAGCTTAAATAAAAGCACGTGAAGAAATAGCGATTTCAGATTTGACTTTATCTTTTACTTATCTAGCCATTTATTTTTACATAGTGATGCTACAAACTAAGCCCTTTCAATGCCTTCTCTCATTTCAAATCTTCAACCTCTCTTTAGGGTATTTTTGCCCAAAATGTACCTCTGTGAAATTCGAATTCTTGAATTGAATTTTATTTATGGTCTCTAGACATCTCAGGCCCAGGCCGCTATGAAACTCGATATATCATATTCTGAATTTAACTGTTTTCTTCAACTTTACTTCCGCTAACAACAGTGATTCCTCTATACTTCACCCCAACCGTGAGGTTTCACCACAAATCGCCCCCAACTTTAACATTATTACGGTCAAAAATCTATAAAAATCGTGCAAAACTCAACTTACACAATCCGAATTGTGACTTTATACCCCCCAAACTTAAGATCCTGGCGGAATCCCTGGCTACCAGCCCAAGCAGCTCAAGGACATCGGGCCTATATCGGGCCAATGACGCGGATACCGATCATAGTTGCCCAGTCTCACTAAACACCGATCTACATTGGCGTGGTAAGATATATCGACATTCAAACCCATTCCTGAAACATAAGAAACGTTTTGTACTTCATCCAGAAAATATAGGTCGGCCGGATGGCCGAGCGATCTGCGGCGGTAGGCCATCGCTCGAAGGTCCCGGGTTCGAGTTTCGGCAGGGGCATGGGTGTGGATTTTAACAGCTAAAGGGCGAATCGTGACGGGCCGCAGTCCAAAGTTACTAGACTGGCCCATATAAAAATAAAGTTTACCAAAGTTTTTTCCAGAAAATATGCGAAAAAATCTTCGCAGATTAAATTATCAAGTTCAGAGAAATCCCCTACTGTTTGTAGATGTCATTGCGCCATACCGAACAGACACTGATCTATATCGTTCCGAAGAGCATTGTGTGTGTGTATGAGAGTGTCTATGTAATGGAGAAATGGCACGTGTTATACAAAAATAACATAGATAACATGTCACCACATTGCATGTCTGAGTTAATGAAATGCATAATTGACGTATATTATTATTCAACGATAAATAAGACAACGGACAATAAAATCACGAGATTGCAGGTTCGAATCCGGTCGCAGACAAATGACAAAATTTTCAACTATAAATGAGGGATGATTTCCTCCTGGGTTAAATTGCTTCTATTATGTGTGTCGTGTGTTGTTGGTGTTGAGGCCATAAGGTTTTTATATTATTTTTATGGTACATTGAAGCCTTGTATCCATACTTAATTTAATTATAACATTCTGACAAAGCTATCACACTTCACTTTATTGTAAAATGACACAGTAAGTGTTAGAGTTTCAATGTTCTAACAACATCTTCCTCAGATGACACACTAATAAACACTTTCGTCGTCGTCTGAGGAAGATGTTGTTTGAACATTGAAACTCTAACACTTACTGTGTCTTTTTACAATAAAGTGAAGTGTGATAGCTTTGTCAGCCTGTTTTAATTAAATTAAGGCTTTTAATAATATTACTTCTTTACTGAATATTAATACCGTTTGAATAGAGAGAGTTAACGTTCTACTTGAATATAGATGTGTAGTTATGAAGTACACTGTAAAAAATAGCTGTGTTAATTCAACACAATGCGGTGTCCCAGCGTGACTACCACTTTTGTGTGTTAAATCAACACAACACACGGTGTTGATTTCGGTACTGTGAAAAAAAACATTACGGCTACAAAGAGATTTCAACATGGGTTGCTCAGTTAGAAGTCGAGCGTTTTACCGACTTCGCTAAATCGTCAGACAGAAAAGGCACTAGATGCAAACGATATTTAATGAACAACATTTGAATTAAACGACTACACTATACATTTAAACAGTGTAGAGGATCAAATATATGTTGCTGAACCCCCAAGACAAACTAAGTTACTTGCACGACTTATCCCATGGTTTAATCACTTCCTATTTGTCAATAAAGAACTATAATTCCCATTCATTGAGAATGTTCTATTTCTATGAAAGCAAGCAAGATGGCGACAGCGAAACACTTGAGCAGCATTACTGTTTTCTTATCGTAACAACACGTCAAATGCTGCGCTTGGTTTCATAGAAATGGAATATATTCTCAATAAATGAGGGTTGTGATCCCTAATTGATCAAAGGAAAAGTGATTAAATCATGGCATAAGTCGTGATAGTATCTTTGTTTGTGTTTGGGGTCCAGGAACATTTTTTTTTTATCCTGTATAATGTGTTTCAATCTAGTGCTCTTTCCATCTGACGATTTAGCGAAGTCGACAAGACGCTCGACTTCTAACTGAGCAAACCATGTTCAAATCTAGCTGCAGCCGTAACTTTTATTTTCTTCTAGTACGGAAATCAACACCGTGTGTTGTGTTGAATTAACACACAAAAGTGATAGTCATGCTGGGACACCGCATTGTGTTGAATTAACACAGCTATTTTTTTACTGTGTAGAAAGGAATACCTTAAAATTGATTTAATAATTACATTTGAACATAATAAATACTAAATTCCGTATAGCACATTCTGTATGTTAGGACCGATTTGGTAACAATAATTTGGACTTGTATTCAGACATTGTGCTGAAACGCTAATAAGCGTTAAAAGATAGGTAAAACCGTTCAGACTTTATATACAGGAACTGAACTATAAGTAAAGAGTTCCCATTTCCATGAAGCATAATTGTAATCCGAACCTAGGTTTACCTAGGCAAGGAATAGGAACCAGTCTGTCTCATGTAGAAACTCTACGAGATTTATGCCTAGTTTCCTGAATTTTGCACGGTGGCATGTGTTATAGAATAGAGCAGAGACAGGGGTGATTGGTGAGCTTCTTCCGGCCTACGGGCCCTAAAGTGTATTCCTCAAGCATGTGACGGGTTCTGCCTGTTCAGCCCAGAATTGAAGTTAAATGTAAAAAAAAACGCATACTAATTTCTTAATAAAATATAATATTCAGTCGGTGTGCAGTGTTTGATCGAGCTCCTCCGCATTTCAGGGCACCTTCATATATTTAACTTATATTTACTGCCCAGGCAGGTAAAAATGGCCTATGTCATCACATGTCAGAGAGATAACGCCCCTCGACGAGTACTCTTTCCGGTGACAGGAAAGAGAACAGCAATGGCCAAGTTCCTGGAATAAGTACTACACCGAATTGCCTGTTGAAACTGAGGGACAATTTTGGGAAATCTAAGTCAGTAAGGCCGGCAGTGATACTCGAACCTACCTGCCTCCAAGAGGCAATCAGATGTCCGTGCCGGTAACCACGTGGTTGAGTCCTTTCGAAGAATATCACTGACTCCTGAGATACATCAAATTATTACTCAATAATAAAAAAAAAGAGGTTCAAATAATATTATGTAAGCACTTACAAGACCTTTTGGCGCCATTGCAATCAAAGTCTTCTGTTTACTTCACCAGCTATTAGTTAACAGCAACTACTCGCTTCGTCTTAGCTTCTCTATCTTCGCCATCAGAAACACAGTTACCACATTTTATATAACTCAGGATGAAGTAGAGGGGAAACGGGGCGTAACGTCGATTGTCGGGAGACTTCTTCACGAGAGAACAGAGCAACAAACCTTAATTGCCCCCTCCCCTCACTCTTAATTTCTTCATACGTGTGATTTTGAATTATATTGCATCTAATGGACACGCGAAAGGAAAGTCGAATTACGAAATTTCCCACATGCGTTAGACCTTTTTTTTTATTACTGTACTGTGTATTTCGTCGCTTCAAAACTGCCTTCTTCCTTTGTTATGGTTCAACAAAAATTCTTCAAAACATAAACTATAGTATGCTTGTGTGTTAAGTACCTATTTCTAGGTCAACATTTATTGCGATTTTTTTTTTTTATTATTAAACGGAAAAGAAACGCCAAGTCATATTATCTCATTGTACAGTCTATCCACATACACACCGTTAGCGCTGTACAGTTCATTTCACATTCGAAATTTTATCGATTATTTTTTTTTCTTTAATTGTTAATATAATTAACTAAGAAAAATCTATTGCTAATTGATAGATATCTCTTCATCGACGGTCTACTCTTCCTGTGCTTTTATTTCTATTAGAAATATCGTTCTAATTAAGAGTGTATAAAAATGTTGAAATATTTGAAGAGAATACAATTATCTAAGGCAATATAAATTAATCGATAGATAGATAGATAGATAGATAGATAGATAGATAGATAGATAGATTGTGTCAGTGTGTATGTGTGTGTAAGAGAGAGAGATAGGTACAGCACTTTCTGAATTATTAAATTATATTTTTTTCTGTGTTTCAAGATTTACTTTTGAATCTTTCAAAAATAATACATTAAACAATCAAATTATTCTACTATAATGAAAATTCGTACGGAAACTTTATACAATGTGGAATTACCATGAATCCCTATCCAGATAGCACTCAAACCTGCAGCAAGTTTGATGAGGTTTGGAATTGCAAGTTTGCACGAAGTCTGGCGTTGCAAGTTTGCACGAAGTTTGGCATTGCGAGCCTGCAAACTTGCTACAATCTTGCAGAAAACTTGTTAGTTCACAGAGGACAAAGTTGCTACAAACCTGTCTCGTTAAACATCAAGCCTGTGGCGGAAAAAAAATCAATTGTTTGGAGTGGGACTCGAACCTAGAATCTTCAGTTTTGTTTATTGTCCGTTACTCTTACCACCTCTCTATCGCATCAATCTAGCCCAGTAAGAATAGCATTGACCTTGGAACAAACTGCAACAGAATTTCTGACAGCATTTTCTGCATGAAACAGTGCTGATAACGATGGAACAAAGTCTAACACTATAATTCTATTCATAACTCCAACATGGCGGAAATTAAGAAAATGGCAGATTTTCACAGGCTATCTATGAATATCTGTAAGTTTGTTACCTCGTAGAGCCTAAACTACTTGAGCGATTTTTAACAAATGAGGTGTCGTTGGATTCGTTTTGATTCATAATGTGCCCTAAGCTATGTGGAGTCATGAAATAATAAACACAATTTGGCGGAAATTAACAACGTAGAAGAAATTTTCACGTGCTATATATGTATTTATGTAAGTTTGTCACCTCGTAGAACCTAAGCTACAGAAGCTACTAATGCGAAGAGAATGTATGGTGCTGTCATCTTTGAATAAACACAGCAATTAACTCATTTATTTTGATTTGAGAAATCTCTAGTCAACACCAGAGTGCTCTGATCTCCGATTGAAAATCACGTACATCAATGACTACAAGAAAAAAGCAATATATACGTACTGCAAACAATTAGCACAAAGAAATCATTTCATTGTCAAGTTCTTTTCAATTTAAAAGTTAAGGCCATCGTAAGTTCTCAATGACTTTCCTCGTTCCAGAAGACGAAACTTCGATAATGACGTTTTCACTTTAGATTACATTTTAATGTTAGTAGAAAACGTGACTATTAAAAGTGCATTAATGTAGCACGATGAAATGATGCACTTCCTCAGTAAAAGATAATTAATTACATACAAAACATCACAACGAAATCTACTTATTCTTCGTAATAAATACTCAACACGTAAAAAATTAATTGTTCCTGTTTTCTTCCTTATGTGTGTTTTTTTTTTCTAGTCGTCTATTTATTTATTGACGTCGTTTGGTTTTGTGTATTTTAGTAACTATTGACTTCGTCCTCTCTCGATAACGAGAGGAGTGCTTTTAAAATCCACAAACGTATATGCCCAGATGAAATTTAAAACCACAACCTCCTGGAAGGCAGCCTAGTACCATGGTCCATACGACTATTGAGGTTGGCCAATTTGCTTAAAGCTCTATAACGTAAAGGTTTGTCCAAGAACTAACAGGAGGCTGGAGGCACAATGGTTTGGAATGTGCTTACTAGATTTCTAGCTATATTTCAACTTCTTTTGCTCAAGCGTTCGTGAGATATTGCACTTTGAAATTCGATATTTCGAAGATTATTATCAGATACACCAACTCGAAATCATCAAAACTTATAGAGTACCTGCAGCTGATCTAAAAAATTTACAATTTAATTCCGAGAATAGTGCTTGGAATACAAAAATTGTACCGGGCAGCCGTAGCACAGTTGGAAGAGCAATGATTCAAGTTTCAAGCTACTAATTTTATCATTTTAATGTTAAAAAGAGCTAAGTAAAAGAACTAACTTCTCAGGAGAGCAAAAAGACGTTTCCACTTAAATTGTGTTGTATAAAATGAAGTATCACTTTTGTGGTTCTGTTATGAATCCAATAAAGATATTTTGTCACAATCCAAAGTATTCAAAAACCCAAACTTTTTGTGATTTATAGCGAAATTTTAAAATGAGATTTAGTTTCTTTCAACATAGTGTATAATAAAACAAGTTAGAACTTCGATTCTTTTAACAATCGCAAAGAATTCGGTTTCTTGATAGCATTTTAGCTACGCAAGCATTATTTTTTATAAAATAGTCTGGCAACACTGTTAACTGCAGTGCTTAGGTTCTGGAAAATCCACAGTACTTGTGTCGAATAATTGTTATGCAAGTTTGGTGCAGCTAGGTGTAGCTGAATGGAAGCAATTTGAATAATTGATTATTTTTTCTTTAAAAACATGTGCTGGTAACATTGAACTACTACACCAATGAACAAGACTGTTTCGGCTCTGCTTATACACACCATTGCTCGCTTTGTATTTCGCCCTTCTCCATAGAGAAACGCTTAATTTCAACAATTAGGGAATTTAGATATAAGTAGTAAGCACCCATGTCCCCTCTCCCGCTCCTTAAGATAATTATCTCTACATGTATACACAATTGTTCGCAATTATATTTTGTCTTTCCCGTTACAGACACGATTCTCATTGACTATTAGCAAATATTTATGTAATATAGGGGACCCCCCCCCCCCCCCCCCCCCCCCCCGACAAGTTCCTTTTCTCCTGCACAACACTTTAACTACTTTTAGAATGACACCTCATGCATGTCTCTACACCTTATGGTTAATGAGATATATTTTTGGCATAGGCTCTGTCTGGCAACACTGATAACGGGAGTCCTGGGGAGCGGGAACATCCGTAGTATGTTCCAATTGAGTCAAACAATGTTTATGCCAAGTTTTGTGCTACTATGACTAAAATTATGGAAGCAATTTGAAAACAGATAATTTTATTGAAAGTAGGCTGTCAACACTTGTAAGTGGGTTACTTGCCAACGTAGGCGACCTCAGTATGTTTGTATTGTGTCAAACAATGTTTATGCCAAGTTAGGTGCTGTTATGACTTATACAGTATAATGCAATTATATGTTATGATTACTTGAAAAAAAGAAAGATAATTTTATAGAAATATACCTGCAACACAAACTGCTTCCATTCAGTGCTTTTATATTGTGTCGAATAATGTTTGCCACGATTGGCGTAGCTAGGTCTGACTGTATGGAAGCAATTTGAATCATTTTTTTTAAATGGGCTGGCAACACTGAACCATTGCACCAATTAGGGCGCTTCGATGGGTCCTGAGCTAGTTTCGAACGACACCTCAAGCATCTCTCTACACCTGGTAGTTCCTGAGATTTAATTTCTGGACAAAGACGGACAAACGGACATAATGAGCGGGATTTTTAAGGTCCTTTAACTATAGCTTCGCTATCAAGGGACTTAAAAGGAAGTAATGCTAATGGAATTATGTTAATATGAATGTTTTAATGGAATTTTTACCCAAAAATAAACTTTTTAAATCGCATTACGAATGTGTATGCAGATAATTAAATGATGATAACAAAATAGTGTTATTTGTACTTTGTACAAAATACATGCTTATCCTTGAAACTTCCATCTTCTTTCACTTGTTTTACTATTTTAGCCAAGCCAGTACTTCATTGTTAAAAGTAACAATAAAAGTAACAAAAGTAACAATGCCTGAAACCGCAGAACAACGGTTATCAAAATTCCAAATTTTATGAACTCACTTAACTTCCCAGACGATTCGCCAATCGAAGAAACAAATATAATTCATATTTTTGCACAACATAAATCAAGGCAACTTCAGAACCATTGTTCACAGAAATAACTAGGTACATAAACACAACTGCTACCTATCGAGAACACCTCGACTTAATTCAGATATCGCATTCATTATCGAATCAAAATATAACAACCAGGTATTTTGTTAAAAGCAATCAAGTGGCTTAGTGTGGTTTAACGCGTACTGTAAATCTGACTGTATTAAATTACTATAATCGAGACGTCAATTCGCAGTACCTTTTCAAATAGTATGATGGATCATGCTCTCTTACATAGATTCGAGGAGAAAAAACGAAAATGGGTTACTTGGACTTGATTCCTTTTAACATTGGAGGATTCGATTGTTGTTTTCATGTCTTGTAAAAGAAAATTCAACAACATTTTTATTACGTTAAAGGAAGCAGTTTCAGTGGCATTGTAATATTTCTATCCTTTCAGAAGGAAAAAAACAAGATGACGAAATGATTTGTGGCATCTCTTGCTAACGGAGGTAATTACCTGAGTCAGGGCTACGACTTTTTAGTTTGTCATCGTTGTGTGGAACACTACCAACATAATTCACGTCTTATTCAGCCAGAGCTTACAACTCCCTGTCTGATATGTTATCGTCCCATTTTTATATCCTTTATAACTAAAGCTTTCCTCTTTTAAAGGAAAACATGACGTTACACCGTGACACAAAGTAGTTCAGCGGCACTACGCCCTTATCGTCTCACTGGTCACCGTAAATTAAACCGTTCCCGGCCGGGTTTTTCTTAAGTTCTACGATATTTTGATAAAACAGATTCCTGCTTCACTTTCTTTTTCATATAGGATATAATATATGCGTTTGCTTCAGAGAAAAATTCTGCATTATTTACTTTTTTTTTTCAGTTATACAAGTACTGAAATTATCTTGTATATATGAATTATAGTTCACTCGTTGTTTACATGTTTGTATTTTTCGATTTCCAGATGAGTGACCAATAAAAATCGTTCACCAGGGATACTAAATATCCTCTTCACAACATTGAAATACTACAGAGGAATTACTTAAGCTTGAGGTTCGCAAGATGTTTCGAATTATAATCCACTCTAACGCCGATCTTGAAAGTTACATAGTTGTATTTAGTAGATATCACTCGTTAGTGAATGTGACTTGATATAGACCAGGACTGTGTAGTTGGAATCGGAAGCAATTATTACATTGCTGCAGTTGGAGTCGGAGTCGTCAAAAACATACCGACTCCGACTCCTGCTAAATGGGAATTGTAACATAATTCGTTAAAAATTAAAATTTCCCATAGGATTATGGCTTAGTAAGAGTTCTCGCTGGATTCTGAGTTAATCCTTGCTTAAATGCATCTATGAAGAAGACCTCTCGCGAGGGAGTTGCATGCTTGTAGCGGTTAGTTGTTGATTTATTGTGGATAATGAAAATGCAATTATATATTGCAAACTTCAAAGATACAGAGTCGTTTAAATTCACTTTTCTTATCATTTTAGTTTATCCCTATCCAAAACTAACATTCTTTCCAATCTTCAACTAAATTACTTTGCCGTTAACTTTCAAACCTTAGATTCCTTTAAAAAGTATGAATTTGGGTTTTATTTTTAAGGTCTTTAGGCAGCTTTGGCTCAGGTCGAATGGATGATGATGGAAGAATTGGTGGAATGAAGAAAGTGGGAGGAAACGAAAGAACTACTAGAAAACCCACGAACGCGGTGCTTGTCCACCTCAGAACGCACATGGTATAAGCCAGGATCGATTTCAAGACCCTCATGCAACAGAGATTAGCACTCTACCATTGAGCCACCTTAAGTATTATTGATTGTAATGTCCTCACAAATTATATACCTCTCTTGTTTAAGTTACATGTTGCGAGAGTTAATAACAGGTATAACGACTACTTCTACATCAAATCTCCAAAATTATCTTTACAAAAGAAATCACACACCTTTATCACTCACTGACTAACCCTTCTGACTTTTACCTTCACAAAACTACCTTTATAATATTTTGCGAAAGGGAGTTATCTTAATATTAATATCATATCTATTGCATTTCCTTATATCTATTATATTTATTTTTGTTCATACTAAAGTAATTGTTTTCATTTTTCTCTTATTTCCTAGTGTAAAATGGCTACCACATGCTGTACCTAGACTGTTAATGAATAAATAAACTAGCTGCAGCGTCGACTATTTACATTAAAATAATTGTGTTCGATTATTAAACTATTTTTAGACACGACGTGCTATGTTTAGTAATACCTTCCTTCATTTTGTACGCCAATATGAAGTTTCAAATAACAAGCTTAATATTTGCTTAGCAAGGTTCTAAAAATAGCCTGAGGATTCTCCTTGACAGTGACTTGTACACTGCATTTATCAATTAACTCTGGGAGGATCAAGGGGAGGGTGGCGGCTATAATATGTCCACACTTCTGAAATTTAGGGATTTCATCTGGAATTTTTGTGACCCGTTCTCCATATTTTTAGTTTGTGTCAGTAAGTGCCTAAAATAATACTTTCCATGGGACAAGTCTTTTCCTGCTGTTTTCTTTCTGAATAATAAATGAAAATACCGACGGTGGACACAAAATAACCCCACTTCCCTGGTCCAATTACGGACCTCGAATTTTAAGAAATGTGTGTTTATGTACAACCTTTAGCTGGCAACTGTGTAGATATATAGTTGACAAATGACTGTCTACAGCTTTACCACTACCTGTGGAAAAGAGACACTCATTTTAGAACAGATTTACCTGTTTTGAACAACGTGTACTATCGCGTGTACTAAAGTTAGAGGACTTGTCTGTAGAAAGCATTGTGAGAAAATAAACATACAATTGTCAGCTCAACAATGACGATTCAGGTTGATTACCATACACAGTTACACACAGGTGACTTGACAGGACCAGTTACACTTTTAAAAATCAGTGCAATGAAATCAAGTCAATTGTCTGTAGTATTTACAAACAAATACGCATATATATTTCTAAGCATATAAGCAGATATATATCAGCATAGATTACATATTATTATTATTATTATCACAGCCATATTCAATCAATCCACTACTGGATCTGGATGAGGCCTCTCCCGGAGAGAGGAGTAGCTCCACTGCTCCCACGCTGACCAGAATTGTCCGGAGAGGAGAGCTGAAGTTCTCAACTGTGATCGCCACTGTCCTTTATTCACAGCAGCTCTCCAATTGTCCTCACGATGCAGGGTCAACACCAACATTTTGAGCCCCAACCGGGAATCGAACCCGGGACCGCCCGCACTGAAGTCGAGCGAGGTAAGATTATATATATAAAGCTGTATTTGTTAATAAAACTAATTTTCACACCAGTAACACCTTGCTACAATATAATATTACAGTGGACATTTAAAAAAAAACCTTGGTCTACGGTGAAACCTGCTGAAGCTTGGTCCTCCGAGGGTTTTAATGTAAGGAAGTATACAGTATATTACAAATTTTATAGAGGTCGGAGTCGGTGTTGTTAAAAATTCAGGAGTCGGAGTTGTAGTCGAAGCTTCTGTGTCCCTACTCCGCAGCCCTGTTATAGACACTTATTAATGATACTTCCTAAGGCAAGCTTTGATTCTTGAAACAAGCTTTACAGCACAAACGAAACATCATACTTGTAGGTAGCCTATTTCTTCTGCTTAAACTTTAATTTAAATTAAGTTTCTCAGATAGACAAGTAGCTATTGCGTAAGAGCATTACTTGTCTGTGGAATGACGTCCCTCGGAGAGTACTCCTTCTGGAGCAGAAAAGGTAGTCAGGAACTTATTGTTGATACTATCCAGTCATTTGCCTGCTAACAGTGAGAGGAAACCCTGAAAATCCTCAGTCATTATGTCCGGTATCAAGATTCGAACCTAATTATTTCTGCAGTGCCACCCGCGACCATAACCAGTAAACTACGGTGGCTGCTTTTTTTTTTACTTTTGACAGTAACTTGGCAGCCAACATTTTCCCAAATCCTCCCCCTATATCGGCCTGAGCCTTAGAAGCCTAAAGGCCATAAATAGAATTCAAATTAAAAAATATTGTAGAACAAAACTAGTAAAAACTAATCAGTCCAGTCTGATTGATCTCTGTATTTAAAAAAGGCAGTAAGAATTATTAGTTTGAAATTATTTAGTTGCAGGCTAATAAACCTCCCACTTTATTGTTGTAACAAAGTAGTAAATGTAGAATATCGTTTGAAAGGGCTTGATGAAAGAAAAACTTTGGACTAATTCTGGGATCAATATGTTTTCCCTATTGAAAATGGTGACGAGTCAAAGTTCAGAAATGGCCACTTTCTGAATATTTCTGCTCATACTGTAGACGTTGAACAGAAGAGTTGAAGGTAGAAAAAAACGTCTCTGGCAATGTTATGTTATATGCTATATATATTTTTCTTAGGCCTTAGATCAGGATCCCCAAGAAAAACTGATTCCCCGAGGAGGGTAGGCAGTGGATAACTCAAATATGTAAAATTGCAAGAAAGATCGAGTCTTGATAGGTCTTGATAAAAGGAAAATTTTAGAGCAGCTCCTGATCAAAATGGCAAGAGGTCAAATTTCGGAAAATTACAATTTTTTTAGCTTTCTTTGCTGAGGTTGTAAGAGTCGAAAAGAAGGGCACGAGTTGGTCAGAGGTGGACTTTTCTTTTAGCTAAAACAGTTGCCTTCTCAAAATAATGAAATGTTCATTTCGACATTTCTCATTTTCCTGTTCATTCCGAACAAACCTAGGCGAGGGCACATTGGAATAAAAAGTATAATAAAAACGTGCCTTAAATCCCTTGGTCACGAGGGCTACGCTAGACAGCCTTTAATTCAGACAAGTTCTTGCACCGCTGAGATTATAGCAAGTTTGTCCTGCTTTTGTTGAATTTGCAGTGCTAATTTTCGTATTACACAACTTCACTCACTAAGTCGTTTCAGAAAATATATAGAAACGTATCCCTTTCATCGTATCAGTTCATGTGATCTCCGAGTCAGTCAAAAATTGAATTAATTAAGTCTGACACCGTTTAAAATGTTTTAATACAATCACACAATTCATAACAAAACTTTCTCTATTTTTATCTCTTTTTGTCTAAATGTAAATGTACTTTCTGTATCAACTAAATAAATAAATATTAAATATATTATCATAATTTGAAATAAAACAGTTAGAAAGTTTTCTATAAATTTATTTTCAAGTATTGTGTATGTACAAATGTTTTCCTCCAGAAATTTTGAAAGAAAAACATGTGATTCAAGGCGTTAAATCTCGTATAAATTTGCAACAAAAACAGAAACTTATCCAAATTTAAAGGCAAGGCTCAGAATACCAGATCTGATCAATCCACCAGGGCCAATTCCGCCAACTCCTAAGCGAAATTCTTGTGGTCCGAGAAAAATTGGTTTAGCTGAAGAAAAAACAAGATAAATATAATAATTATGAAGTTTCATTTATAATAAATAAATAAATAAGAAAATGATTTTCTAATATTTATCTTAGGTTTACGAAATATCAAATGCCTTAAAAATATCTGGTGCTTTAATCTATCTTATATTGAATAGAAAAGATATGAAACAATAAGAACAAGGTCATACGTTTACATAATCCAATTGCATGATCATCTAATTGTTGTGTTGATCAGCACGCAATTGAGACTAACCTATTCTGAAATGAGTTCAAACCTAAAAGAAAGTCAAGGAAGCAGTTATATAACAAAATAAAGAAACTTAATAAATTGGAAAATGTCGCTTTCTGACACCAACTTTATGAAATTTATTTGCATTCATTATATGTTTTCCAGTTAGTGAGTGCAGTAGATTGACAAATAAGTTACATAACTTATTTATACTTCGTAAATTATACAACTGAGTGTGAATGATGCTTCATAATAGCACATTTAATGCAAGGCTGAATTCGTAGTTCATTAACAGTTTAGGAAATTATTATTTCTTTTTTCCTAAAACAAAAATTAAATTAAGAAAAATGATATTACTATCAAAGAAAAATGTGCTCTTCTTGAATGAATGATAAGATTATAAAATCTTATTGGACTAATTTTCTAATGATCAACATCTTTCACAACGTCGGGGCAAGATGTGTGCACATATTTTTTTATTACAAATTATTAACGTCTGAGTGTGACAGGCACAAACAACAGGAAATAACGAATTCCTCTCATCAGTTAATACTCGGTTCTTCTTGCACTGCGTTTTGATTCTTTTAATATTGTGTTTAAAAAAATTTTCCTCTCAGAGAAAGGGAATCTCTCGCAAAACGAAATTAATAGAAAAACAAATATCTCTATTGCTGGAGATACTAAAGTTTATCCTGGAAACTGGAAGAAAGAATGATCTGGATTCGAGGAGAGTCGCAATCGTTTCGGGAGGATTAGCTAGCCTACATATGCTTTAAAAGTATGCGAGTTTAGCATGCCTTTATGAAAGTGGCTTTTGCCTTACTCCACTTTATTTAACTTGCATTTAAGGCCCAGCTAGGCTACTATGACGAAAACATGATCCAAGTCTTAACAGGTCGGGAAACAGCCTAGGGACAGGGACGGTGAATACAGATCTCAATCTTTGTGTAGGTAACGTACTAGCATTTACCTGGTAAAGCTGAAGAAAATTCTGGAGAAAGGTACTCAACCAACATTGTGGCAACACGACGGTTCTTAAGTTAGTAAGAAAGCAAGAACATACACCTTTTTTTATATAATACAGCTTGATATACTTCCGGTCATTCACTATCCTATCGAATTTCAGTATTATAACTCGAAACGTGACGAAATTTATGTAAGAGAGTGTACAAAAGTGTTTAAATAGTAATGAAAAATGCAACACTTGAAGTAATCAAAAGTTGATTCACTTGAAGTGTGAAAGAAATGCATCTATAATGTAAAAAATGTGCATTTATTTCTGTAAACACAAATATCAAGTAGAGTTCACATCAAAAGCATGACGAAATCTTCCATTTCAGAAACTCAAGTGGCACCGTCTCATAAAATTTATCTAAATAATTTAGTTTGAATCAAACACTTAAAAGGACTTATAATTTTACTAGTTCGTTTATTCCCATATAGTAATAACTCCGCTCTTAAAATGTCAAAGCGAGTATACTTCAACAGACTCGTTTACTGTAAGAATGCAGGAAAATTCTCTATCTAGAGAATAATAGTTATTTACCGACCCGCCGTAGCTCAGTGGTAGAGCGTTGTCCTAGCATTCGGGAGGTCGTGGGTTCGATCCAAGAGGCCGACCATCTTGACTGAGGTTTTTCTAAAGTTTTTTCTCGGTTACACCAGGCAAACGCCTAAATAGCACCTTCAACACAGGCCCTGGCCGACACCTTCCCGAATCCTTTCCCCTCCCCTATCCCGGCCTGAGCCTTAGATGTCTGAAGGCTATAAATTCAATTCAATTGAATATAGTTGTTATTAATCCAGCCTCCATGATCCAATAAGTAACATTGCAAACTCATGGCCGTACTGATTGCTGTTTTCCACGCTTTTTCTCACTTTCATCAGACAAATACCGCTATGATATATTGTCTAGAGATATGATCAGCTAATTTTCCATCCCTGAAGAGCGATCGCCTAGGGAAGCAATGCCACAGACGTGACGATCTTAGACGAAAAGTCTGCAATTCAACCAATAAAAGAAAAGAAAGTTACAAAATTGGAAGATACTTGTTACAGTCTGGCTACCCTGTTTCTACCCATCTCTAAAGCAATGAATCAGTGTTTTTTTTGTAAATAATATTTTCACCATTATTATACAATTTTGCTTAGCAATATCATGGCCATTACATCCATGTCAGCTTAATTCATTCTGTACACTTAAGAATGAAGTAAATTCTCAAACATACCACTTCCCATGTGCAACAAACAAGCCAGAAGAACAATGTACAGGATAACAAGAATCTGAAAAGATAAAAGCAAAAACAAAGATTAGTTTGAAGTACACTTGAAACAGAGCTTCACGTTTGAAATAAGAAATGCAAATAAATTTATAAACTAAAAATTAGGATGGTCCCAAACACTTCCGGCATTCTTTGAATTTTGCTCAGTGCTAACATTACGTAGCTTAGTACCACGGTTCAAAAATAAATGATGGTGTTTACAGTAAAAGACTAGTACAGGTGCTCAAAACTTGAATCGGTTCAGTCGTTAATATGGAACACAACGTACTGAAAAGTGTATAGTAACATAATACCATAAATAAATGTAACATTATGTCGTGCGTTGTTATAGTTCTGGTGAAGAAATTCATGTAAATCCAAATGTGATATATACAAATACAATTACATGCGATACTAAACCGAATCAGTACCCTGTTTTACCGATTATTAACGCCCGTCTCGCTAGAATATACCCCTGAACGTCATCACAAATGTGTTATTGTTTATTTCTGTTCGTTAAACGTGATATAGATCCAGTATAATAATAAAAAAAATAATCTGGCTTTACCAAATGTAACTTATTTCTGTGAAATTCTGAAAATGGGTATAACGAAAAATAATAAATACGGGAAACGCGGGGACACCCCCTGATTGACGTCATGGGCAAACTCTTGCAAGAAGGGGCTGATCAAGATCGATGATTTCAAATTAGAAATTATTTTTTCTGTATTCAAGCGCTGGTCTGTACGGACTGATAAACGAAACAAACTTATTTCCTCAATCCCACTATCCCCGAAAAGTCGAGCCCACAGAAAACAAGCCATTTGAAATTTTCTCATCACTTCCTGTCCGTCATCATCGTCAATTTTCTTACCACAAGAAGAATGGATTCTCAAAATGCCTCTTTGTTCACTCCGATCTTGTGTTCTCCATTTTGTCGTAGGCTAGTCGCACATTTAAAAACAATGAAGCAAACAGAGCATTAGACACACCAACTGAGGAAAGTATGCTTGAATGTTTGGGTATTGTACAGTACTAAAACACGATTAGAAAAATCTGTGCTCTGTTCCAACTTGCTTTTCTGATGTGCAGTTTACCTTAGCGCAAGATTTGTCTTTCATTCATCTTCTTCCTCTTTTTCTTTTCCCCTCAATCATAGGTTCATTTACATAGCTCACTATACAGTATCTGAGTAGCCAATGCTCTAACTTGTTTCTTTTATCATTCTTTATTGTCTCAAGCATTGTTTGTCTCTCGCTTAGGCTCTTCAACAATTTCGCATTTTGTGTCCAGCCGATCTTCTTCATCTCAGAATGTCCAGATCTTATTCATGTCGAATTTCGAAAGCTTTCAAATTTTAATCTTTGTGCTTTCGTACAGTACACGTTTAGTCTCCAAAAAACACTATATTTCATATAGTGCTGAGTATCTATTGCTGAGTACATAAAAATCAAATTAAGACCACCACCACCCCCAATTACCCGATAGGTTCTCTGTGTCCATGTTATCGGGTTGCGTGTTTTGTTTTTACAGTACAACTGTAATTGAATATTTTAATATCAAGCACTGATTGCTTTAAAAAACATATACAGTGCTCCGATTGTGAGTAGATTGTCTGTTTGTTTAGTTCCAACTTGTTTTTATTTCGTAATTATGTTTACATTGTCATTGATTTTCATATTTTCGTGGAGATAAAAGTTGTAAATTGAATTGATTTAAAAATTGGTCCATTTATATCTTTATTTTCTGTACGTTTCGATATAAACGTCCATCTGATGACTTCTTACTTATGTTAGATATTCAGCAAACCCAGCCCTCGTGCTCCAGACGGAAGCGTCACGGACAGTGCTAAGCGAAAAGGTCTTAACTCCCGTTTTCTGTGAAATTTGAGATATCGACAAAGCATGGATTTTCGGACCACCCTTTATCCAATGAATGCAAAACTAATGTTGTTTTATTTAACATGTGAGTTTTGTGACGTGACTTTTTTTCGCCATTGGCATAAACAAGCATACAAAGATGAAACGCATTTTGCCGTCTAACTCAAAAGCTAGTGGAATAGAGTTAAGGTCTTTTTGCTTAGCAGAGCAGAATGGATAGGCGCGCGGATTCGAATCCCGCGACTGAACATCCTGTCTGAGGTTTATACGGTGTGCCTCAGTTTCACCAAGCGAATACCGGGATGGCACCTTAAGTAAGGGCTGGCCTATAATGTCCTTATCCTCCTTCTTACTCTGTCCCGTCCTGAACCAAAGATGCCTAAAGGCCATAAATAGAATTCAATTAATTCCAGACATTCATCAAATCAACAATCCGCTTTCAACGCAAGTACAATCTGGGCTATAGTAAGATTTACGCACAGAAAAGAAACCGGCAAAACTTAATTCACAACATGGGTAAGCTATAAAGTAATTGTATTAGTAGGTTCTGAAGGCTGTGATCTATCCAAAGAACTATTAATAAAAATCTTACCATGATTGTTACTGATTTTAAAAACCAAGCCCTACGCCCTGACAAATAATTTCTTACAAATAAGATATGAGCATTCTCATTTAATTTAAAATGAGAACATGACGGTTAGAAAATAACATCACTGGTCTTACATGCAATCCGATGTACTTTCATTTTTAATTAAATGAGAACATCTCATTTCGAAGAAAAAGAAGTTTTTGGTTTCCAGTACAGATGAGCCTTTCTTTCAATTGTAAGAAACCATTTTCACTATACAGAATTACCTACATCTCTAAGATTCATCTTCGTCTTCTGAAATCCAGAGAAGACATTTATTACACATGTGCTTGAGTCGAGCTACTTTCGTCTGAGAAACTCTGTATTTCGTGACTCACCCTGTAGAAGATTATTTGTCTCAATAATGTTTTAAGAAGTAAATGACGTAACTGTGCTCCGTCACACTACAGAAGTTGCAACTACAGTCTTTAATCCTCCATCATAAAACTAAAGAAATATTCTCAGTGGTGCAATAAGAACTGCATATGCACAAAACGTGCATAGTAAACAAGCGATATGGAGTATTTATGACATGAATATTCATATACCACTAAGAATCCGCTCAAATTCAGCAAAACAGAATCAATCCATAATCTTATTACATAACAAAATGCAATTCACTTTTTTTTTTCAGATCTTGAGAATGTCTTTATCTTATAACATCTATCGTATATATAAAATTCGTGTTCAATATTTACTGTTATCACATAGTGATGTCATTTCACTTTCATATTGTACTTTACTCACAATAAAAACAGCTGTAAATACTTTTCTTTTCACGCGTTATTATGACACACAGTGGTTCATCACAAAAGCCGCTGAGGTGTAGCATATGTTCGTGAAGTTTCCATTGTAACTCTGTCGGTAACCTACCGATGCATAAAATTCATGCTGCCTTAAAGCATCTTCCATTGAATTAATTATGTTACGTAAAAAAGTAAAAAAAACACACACAGTTTGCATGCAAAATTACACGATTAAGAGCAAGACAGAGACGTACAATTAGACAGAATAAAGTTGCTAGTGCGTACAATATTTAATTAATGAAAAATGTGTCGTGTTTCTGATTCTGTTTGACAAGTGAAGACCACTTTTCGTTTCCTAAGCTTTAAAGCACATTTATTTCTGAACAAATGATGTGAATCTTGTTTCAGAATTTCATACGTGTGTTTGTTACGGCAGCATAAGGCTGCAGACCGTTATTTATTGAACTTCTCTCTGTAGAAGAATGAACTGAGAACATAGCAGCACTGTCCTGGTTTTAAGACACTTTCCCAGCATTCATTTGGTTACTGAGTGATGGGAAGATGAATGTTTGATCGTTTTTTACATTATTTTCTTTAGTTCACAATGGTTCGTGATGTTCTCAAATCTTGCAACGTTCATTCAACTCATTTCTCGATGCTATACAATGATAAAATTTTGCACAGCGACGTAAGTCGGGTGACAATACAATATTCCATTGTTACTTTCATATTTTTTCTATATATGGTATTTATATATTTTAAAAGTATATTTTAATATTTTTTAATATGTAATTTTTTATCCTAAAATAAATACTAGCCTGCAAAGATCTTGGGTTTGACTGATTGCAAAACATTTTAGAATTTGGATCACGAAATATTAGCTTGAGAAAAATTATCCGAACACCGAAATCACTGAAAAAAAAATATTAAAATAGTATTTTTAAAGACATATTTTCTTAAACAATTCGTACTAATAAGTACTAGTAAAGCATAATTTTGTTCATGCATGACTAAAAAGAAAAGCATCAATTCAATAATTTATAAAGTGACTGTATGTGAGAGCGCGCCTCATGCTTTTCTTTTTAGTCATGCATAAACAAAATTATGTTTTACTTGTTTGTGCGAATTGTTTAAGAAAAGTATATCTTTAAAAAGTTGTTCTTATTATTTTTTATGTTTATGTACTTTATATGTCTATGGTTGGCAAGAATAGGCATATTGAATGATTTGGGAATTGAATTTTATTTATGACCTTTAGGCATTTAAGGCTCAAGCTGGGACAGGGAGGGAAATGGATTCGGGAAGGTGTCGTCCAAGGCCTATGTTGAAGGTGGCATCCCGGCATTTCCCTAGTGTAACTAAGGGAAAACCCAGCAAAACCTCAGTCAGCATAGTCGGCAGCTGGGATCGAACCCACGACCTCCCGAATGCTACGCCAACGTAATGATTTGCGAAAATGGATTATTAGTGTGAAAAGGGTGACTTATCGTTCAACATTTTTGATAGAAAGGCTACACACTTAATTAAGTTTTATACAGTTATAACGATACTAAATTATTTTTTGAAACCGCAAAAAAGTATTCCTAATCCCTTGAATTATTAAGGTGACAGGCATGATTTAAGGTGACAGAATTTTCTAGCTGTCATTTCAAGACTTAGAAAGTAGTAAATCTGATTTACAGGTATTAGTACATCTCCTGTATGTGGTTTGGATGATTCAGAGTAGCATACCGGTGTTTTCATATCCGATCTAATTTATTGAAGGGTGTTTGTTCTACCTGAGTAAACTGTTGTAGCTAGTGGAATCTCGCCCAAGTGAAATGGCTGGATAAATGTAGATCAGTTGTCCGCATGATACTCTTAAATAGAACTGAAGATAACCTAACGCAATTTTACCTAACCGATCCCGTTAACTTAATGCATGGATGTTCATACATAAAAGTGAGCTTAGGTATTACTACTGGCTTTGGTATTCTGCTCGTGAAACTGATGTAAATGCACAAAGGATGCCTCGAGTTTGCTATGAAGCCCTATCTCGACTTACATTTGTGTAAAGTATACCATCGGACAAAGTGTTTAAAAAGCTTTTGATTTCATTTACAAAAATATTATTATTTTAGAATTTCACTGAATACTTAGAAAGAAATCTCTTTTTAAATTTTAACTTAATATAAACAGAAACCTCGCTTTAAAAAAAGTCATATTTTGAACTATTAAATGTTTGGAGTACCCCTCCAAAGCATCAATATTATGAACTGTCTCGTTATTTGCGGTCTAGCAGAAAAACTTTTAATTTTCTTAAATTCTAGGTCTAACATGGGTTAAGCGATACATTATTTCAAAGTGAAGTTGATCCAATTTACAAAAGTGATGTTTCTTTGGAATTTCAGTGAATACTTTACAAGATATTTCGAGCTGATAATACTATAAATTAAAAATCGTTTTAGTGAGGCTTCAATTTATCCTATTAAACGTTAGAAGTCTCCTGTCAAACAGTAGAACCTCTTGGAACATTATTGTAATAAATTTGACCGTACTGTACCCTTCTCTGTGGTCAAATTATACAAAATGTTCAATTTTCTCGTAAAAGATAACATGGGAAAAAGATCCCTTTTTCCAAGTTTTTCCTCAGTCACAGCGGGCAAATGTTGTGATGGTATCTTCAAAGTAGCCCCTGTCCGATTTCCTTCCAACATTCTCTCCATACCCTATCAAGCCCTAATAGTCCCTTAAATTAAGGCCCGAGATTCAGACAATAAATTGATGATGGTTCTAGCTGAAGATTTATATATAGATAACTTAATATTACACTGTAGTGATTTAGGTGAAGAAGTTTCTCGTATTAGAAATCTCACCTAACATGTGATACGTATATGAAAATATTCGTCAAAATTAGGTATCACCGGAACCTTGATGGTAATCCCAAATTCAAGTGTTGATTCGGTAGCAAATTAACTGGCATGTAGCTTAGGTAGAATATTAATCTGCTAAGCAGAGTATCGTAAATTAATTATAGGTGTACACATTTCTACGCTAATAAAGAATAATACCTATGAAGTAATTATAAACAGTAGCCATGTGTAATTGAAAGTATCGTTAATATTTCCAATTAGATTTGCTTTCGACTTCAAACATATGTAGAGTAGCTAAAGTATTATTAACCAAGGTTTACGTGTTCAATATAATCTTAAGTACTCGTTGTATGTCATCCAAATCATTTTCTCAAAGATAAATTCGTAAGAACTGCTAAACAATAATTTCAAAAATAAAGTTCAATTTGTCCTCCGTAACGTGAATTACGACATATTGTCCATGCATATATGTGAAACAGATACAAGCTTGTCGATTTCCTAAAACATAGATTAATGGATTGTTCAACCCATAGACTAACAAATAAATAAATAAGCAATATTGATTTTATCATCATTGACTATAAATCAAAAAATAAGAGCGTTATATAATAAACCTGAAACCTGTCAAATTTATTTTAACTCGAAGTGGTTAAAGACTTGAATAACGCAAGTAAACTTAACTCCTGCCAAGTATTTTTAGATTATCAATCTTCCCGTAGATGAATATAAATATTTGATATTTCTGTGCGAAGGGATTCTGTCAGGATTTTCAGTTAAAAGTGTAAAGCCAAAATTGGATGTATGTAAGTAGAATTTTACAGGATTTTTACCGCTTTATAAGTTTTAAATTTGTGGGGAGTGTACTCACGAATTTGAGTGTCTCTGGCAGAATCTGTGAAAAGTTATACAGAGACAACAGCCTTCTTCCATTTTTCCTTTCTTTTTATATAATTAGAAAGTGTCAAAAGAGAACTTACAACTGAGAAATTGCGTCATCGAACGTGTACAATAGTAAAGTTATCTCTAAAATCACTAACTTAGACAGAAAAAGAACTTTGAAGAAAAAACTAAAACATTGTACACTTACATATTGTCTCTCCATTATTAATCAATTTCTTCGTTGCGAACAATTTCCAATTCACACTGAACCGTTCAAGTCACTTCACAATTCTGATTCTGTCAACTACAAATGACAAAATTTATATATACGTACAGAAAATCATCACAAAGGAATAATTTCATTGTCAAGTTCTTTTTCAACTTATTATGCTTAAGGTCACTTTCAGTACTCAATGACTTTCCTCATTCCAAAGGATGAGACTCTATAACGGCTTTCTTACTTTAGATCAAATGCAAATGATAGCAGAAAACGTGACTTTTATAGAGTATTAATGTAACACAACACAATGAGCCATTTCCTCAGCGAAAAACTAATTGCACACATAAACAACAGGATGAAATCTATTCATTCTTGGTGATAAGTATTCAATGTGTACAGAGTAAATTGTTCCGGTTTTCTTCCTTATGATTTTCCTGTCTGTCTGTTTTATTTAATTACAAGTTATTTGCATAATGAAGATCTAGATCACAAGGATTTGTCCTAGACCTGGTTACAGTTCATTTTCAGGACAAAATTTACTTACCTACGAACGATTAAAACAAAGTACAAGGGACACCGGATGCTTGCGCACTGTCCTTACATCAAATAGTCTATTAAGAAATAGCAAATGAGAACTTTTGGATGCAATTTGATAATTTAAAAGACACGTTTTATGGATTTCAATAAAGACACATATTAAGAATAGTCACTGAAATACAGGTTGCTTCTTTGTGTGAACAAAAGTAGTCGATATTAGGTAAAGAAATTTGTAACAATGTAGATTGAATCTTTGTAAAGAATTAGGTGTCATTGGCTTCAAGGTTCACTGATAGTCTGCATACCATATTGAATTGTAAAGGAGCATGTGTGTGCTGTTAGTCACCATGGAAGTGTGATGAAGGCAGGATAAAAAGAGTGAACTTGCTGTTGTACGTATTTTGGTTAAAGAAGTGAGTGAAATTGATAGTTATCGGTGGGTGAGTACGATATGATGAACATTGTCGATGTGTGGAGTAAGAGATTTCGGATGGACGTATTTCTTTGCTGGACAAGGACCCTTACGTCCAACAGTAAAAACTGGGACAATTTCAGTGGGATATCCTGAAGCATCCACTTTTACAATCCGCATGTGCCTCCGTGCTGAGATAGCCCGTTAGGGACCTAGTTTGTGGAATGTTTAACATGCTCCCCTTCTATACGCGTGGTGATGAGTTTAAGTTCCGTGGGGCCCATTAAACGGAGTGCTCCGGATCTCACTTTACCAAACACTATAGGTGTCGTCCTTAGGCATTCTCGGTTCGTTTAGTACAAATTAAATAAATAACATATTCCGCGAACTAAAACTAACCCTGTTGACTGTAGGTCCCATTCCGACGGCGATATGACGGATGTAGAAAGAACATGTTTTCTGAAATAGGGTTGACTTCTACAGCAGCCTTTTGACACTGATCTGATAGAAAGATAAGTGCTTCAAAATCTCACAGTAATTAATTTTGCTTAAACTTATATTGATTATGCAGTACCATTTTACCTGTATTTGACTCTTGCTCATACATCTTAATACGTAGTATATATGCATATGCGTCTACACAAAATGGTGTGACCTCGGTTCCCTTAGCCCTTGTGGTGAGAGTCCCGAAAGTTGAAACCCTACTGAAGAAGGAATGCAGTTCGAATTCTGGTTAAGTCGACTATTTTGACGTATTTTCCGCGGTTTCTACTGAGTCAACGCAAGCAAGAGCCGACTTAGTGTCGAAATAGTGAGAAGAACGGACATCATAAACTCAGATGATATAAAACCCATAAATATATAATGTACTATAAGCTACCTTCCTCTCTATAGAACTTAATCTTCTCTTAAGGAAAACGGATACGTCCGGAAAGATTTAGTTGCAGGGAGGAGCATCTCATGAACATTTTTGAGCTAAATCAAAGTTCTTAACAAAGGACCGCTTATTCCGGAAAGTTCTTGTGTATTTCCCAACTCCCTTTGAAAGTAAATCAAATTTTGAGTACATTAGTTTGGTTTCGTATTCTTCCTCTGTGAGTACCGTCCCTACTTGTGCACATATGCAGCATACATAGACAATCAGTTCTTATGTGTGGTTCATTGAGCCTATTCTTGATTCACAATTAACTGAGTCCAGATCTTTTCAGACGTTTTTATATTTTTATAGAATTCAAAATATTTTTATAGAAAGATCGGTTTAATTTTTGCCGGAAATATGATTGCTTAGTGCAAGTACTCGTAATCTTTATCTCTTGAAAGGTAACATTTTTTGTTAGTAATTTTCTTTTCTTTTTCTAACTCTATATTAGATATTCAAATAAGACTTTACTGGTCAACAAGGGTTTTCAGTTACTGCTGGGGTATAATGTGGTTTGTGTTCGAGACTGAAACATATTTACTAGGGATATCAATAAATTCTTGCACTGACTATGAAGGAGTTGAGCTTGGTTAATTAATTTTATACCTTCTCTTCTACCTCAGGGATATTCCTCATTTCTCCCAGGGATATACCATCTTCCTCAAGTCCTTGTTGTAGAACTTTTGGTTTCGACTTAAAAACGACTCTTCCATAGTAGAGATCCAAAAAGAAATATCTCCCTTGTGTTCCTTCACCTTGGGATGGAGGAAGAAGTCTGAAGGTGCCAGGATGAATAAGGAAATGTGACAGATGGCTGTGACCACATTTCCTCTTCAACTATCGTCGCTGTTTCGTGGGTGGAAACACTGTCAGCCAAGAAAAGCACCTTTGGTTAATTGTACCGCCGTGTCTGCTTATCTAATAGGTTTTGGTAGTAGTTTCCTGTAATACTGTGCCAAGATTTCGGCAAATCTTACCTCTTTCCAATTCCCCAAAAAGTCTGATAATATCGCCTCATTTGTAGAGCATTTGAGTGGGGTGGTTTGGAATGGTTTCACGACAGGCTCTTCAGGATCAGAATGGTACACCTAAGCTACAAAACTGCATCACTGGTCTCCTCACACATTTTCAACGTGATGTGAACTTTCCAATCTTTGTTACTGTGAACAAGAGTCAGCAAACGTGGAAACCTATAGCATAACATAACCACTGGCATTACAGACCGAAAGGTCCTGAGCCTGCCCCAACGCCATCTGTCCGCGATTGTTGGAACTGCGTCCACCCGAGTGACGGCAGTATGTTCAATACTGCGCGCCACCTGGCCACGAACAGGCGTATTGAGAGCTTTCTAGTCCGAATGACCGTCACGTCTTTATTCACGTGATTCTCCAGTTTGCCTCACGACGCTGGGTGGACGCCGAAAACTGGGACTCCATCCGGGAATTGAACCCGGGAGCACGCGAGCATGAGTCCAACGCTCTAACCACTAGACAGTGGAGCCCCAAACATGGAAACCTATTGATCAAATTCTTTGGGCAGCTGCGAATGTTTAAGGACTATGGTCACCATCAATGACTGAGCGGGTTGACTCTTCCCTTGCTTCGTCCTCACCACTTGTACATACACACGTGAACTGCCATTTCTACGTTTTCACATTGCTAAAAATTGAATAGGCGTTAAACTCCAAAGACAGCTTTTATTTTACCATATCTATGTGGGAGTTTAACCCTGTAGGTGTAAGAAATTGATCGAGTTTAACCGAGATATTACATTCCGTCATAGACTATCTCTCTGTATCGAACAGACATGTAACACAAAAGTTCTATACACATGTTAACATGTGAAAAGTTTCGTATATCCAGCTCAACTCTTCCATGACCAGGGGACGACCCCAGTAGCCGCCTATCCTGGATGAGATTTTTCCACGAATTTTGCTGTCATATCAGGCAAATGACAGGATGGTACCTCCTCACTAACTAGGTCTTCGTCGGCTACCTTCCAACATCCTAACCCGGCCTGAGATGCCTAAGAACTATAAATAAATTCAATTCAAGGCATGATAAAAATTTATTAAAACTACTCGTATAAATAAACTCACAACAATCACGCCGCGAAATAGAAGGGAAATTTGGTAGACAGACGTCAGAAAATATTAATATTGATTATCGAGATAAAAGAATGGAAGACAGAATAAAAAAGTGCTCTAAAAATGAACTTAAGCTTAAATTTAAAAAAATCAAAACAAACAAATCGGAAATAGATATAATCACTTTCACTTTCTTTAATTAGAAATAACTTGAAGGACATTTGTTGACCTTGGCCTAATATCAAAGTCGATTCTTCTTTTCATCGCGTGTATGATTCGTGTAATAATATTCAGTCAAGAGGAAATATCCAGGGTCAGAAGAACTCTCTTCTTTAGTTACTACCACCGCCATCGCAATGAGTTTTCTTTTGTTTTCACTCATTCAGAAACTTTTATAACGTTTTCTTTCGAAATTAATTGAGTATTTTTTCAAATGTGTAAGACTAACGAAAAAATAATAATATTACGAAAACAATCTATATTGCATTGTGATGCAATGTGCAGCTTTATGAACACGCACATCTCAAACACTTTCTCGGTCTTGTTCGCTGGCTCATCCTATTCAACTTGGGTGACTCTACTGGCTATAGGATTCCACACATCTTGCGACTTCCAGCTTATGGATGTGAAACAGGGAGCGAGACTGGATGAATCGGTCATTCGAGTCAAGTTTTGGACAGCGTCATCGAGTCTATGTTCGGGATCCGTCCTGTTGGGGTGTCTACAAAAACATAACATGTATTATGTAAACTCTATGGATAGCTATTTTGAGTGCATTATAACTAAGCTTACTATAAAGATGCTATCGTTATATGTTTGTGCTGTATACATTCCACCAGACTCGAGTGAAACAGTGTATGAATTATTTTTTGAATTTATTGAGAGTAATTGTCCAGTAGGAAGCACTATACTCTGTCTTGCGGATTTTAACATACCTCAAATACTTTATTCCAATTTTCACCTTTCACACGCAACAAAGAAGTGTTGTAATTTGTATAATTTCATGTCATTATTCAATTTAGAATCATTTAATAATATCCGTAATGTCAATGGTCGCACATTAGATCTAGTATTAACAAACTTTATTGACGTCACTGTAGTTAGAGAAGAACACCCCCTTGTTCCTGAAGATAAACACCATCCGGCATTACTTTGTTCCTTTCCACAGAATCAATCGAAAAAAGAGAAACTAGAGAACAACATTACTGGGTTTAATTTTAGGAAGGCTAATTTCGAACAAATGTATACAGAATTGTCGAGACAAAACTGGAACAAACTTTCCCATTTGAATGACGTAAATGAAGCATTAGGGCAATTCTATGAGATGATGTACACTACTATGAGCCTATGTGTTCCCCGTAAGAAATGTAATAGTAATAAATATCCGTCTTGGTTCACTTACAACATAATTCAAAAGATTAAATTTAAGACATATCATCATAGGAAAATGAAAACTGGTGTAGACGTTACTTTTCATCGAGATAAATTTCGCATATTACGTAGAGAGCTAAAATCAGAAATTTCTTTAGCATATAATTTTTTCATTGAAAGCTCAGAATACAGTATCAATAAAGACCCGAGGCAATTTTGGAATTTTGTTAAAAGTAAGACAAAACATCTCTCATCCACTTCTTTGAAATACAGAGACAAAGAGCTAGAAAGTAACAGGGAAGTATCTAGGTCTTTTGCACATTGTTTTCAATCTGTATTTAGAACTGTAACACCCCAGTACAAATCTGAAATTTTGTCAGACAACCCTAGATGTGAACTTTTAAACACGTTGCAAATAAAAGAAATTAAAATGAAAGAAATTGAGGAAGCAATCAAAATGTTAAAACCTAAGGTATCTTGCGGGCCGGATGAATTTCCACCTTATATAATAAAAGGTTGTGCTGAGATTCTTAAATACCCATTATATATTTTACTAAATCTATCTGTTAAAACTTGTGTATTCCCTGACAAATGGAAGGAAAGTTTAATTTGTCCTATTCCAAATTCCGGAAATGTTAAAGACGTCGAAAACTTCAGACTAATATCTATTTTATCATCGTTTGCAAAAGTATATGAATGTGTTATGTATAGGCGAATACTGAATCATGTAAACTCCATTCTTTCACCATATCAGCACGGCTTTTTTAAAAATAGGTCAACCTCAACAAACTTAGCAATTGTAACTGGCTTCATTGCAACTGAGCTAGATAAAGGAGGCCAAGTAGACGTCGTATACACTGATTTCAGTAAAGCATTTGATTTGTTTGATCATGATGTTTTGCTAAGCAAATTTAAGTTTTTCAATTTTTCTACGGAAACCTTAAAATTATTAACTTCGTATTTACGAAAACGTAAGCAGGCAGTAATTTTTAAAGGTTATATTTCAGAATATTTTGAGACACTGTCCGGAGTACCACAAGGTTCAAACCTCGGCCCTTTATTATTTCTTTTAGTTATTAATGATATATCTGGGTGCATCGAGAACTCCCATATTCTCTTATTCGCGGATGACCTGAAATTATACACTAGAATTGAATCAATTGAGGACAGTGCCAAACTACAAAAGGACTTAGATAATGTCAAAGAGTGGTGCGACAGGAATAAATTTGTAATTAATACAAAAAAGTGCAATTCCATATCTTTTACAAGGAAAGAAAAGTATGTTGAGTACAACTACTCGATTGATGGAGTAAATCTATCGAAACCTGAAACTGTTAACGATCTTGGAGTTGTTTTCGATCCAAAATTAAACTTCGGGCGTCACATTGAAATGATCACTAACAATGCGTATAGGAATCTTGGGTATATTTATAGTTTTAGCAAGGATCTCCATCTTGACTTAACACTTCTAAAATTGTATTATTCTTACGTGAGATCACAGCTAGAATGCTCCTGTATTATATGGACTCCGAACACTCAGAAATATCTTAAAGCAATAGAGAAAATCCAGTGTAAATTTTTGAAATTACTAATGTATAGAAAAACCACATTATATCCTGCGTACATATCATACAGGGAATTAGTGAGCAATTTTAATATACAATCTTTGGAACGAAGAAGGCATTTACACGATTTAATATTTCTGTACAAATTAATACACAATCAAATTGATTGTATTGATTTAATTCCGAAAATTTTCATTCAAGTCCCGAACACTAAAACTAAATTAGGCAATAATGGGACATTCTATTGCAAAAAGCAAAGGACTGAAATTTTATATAAATCCCCAATTTGGAGAATGAGTGCTTTCTACAACAAAATTGAACCGAAAGTTAATGTAGATATATTTGGAATGACTTACAAAGAATTTAAAAGAACTGCAGGTGAAGTAATATGATTGTTTCTTGTATCTTGTAATTACTATCATGTACACGCAAGCACTGTAGTTAGGCATATTGCCTGTTGTGTTATGTTTTGAATAAATAAATAAACAAGGTGACCCGATTTTGATCCAGAGGGCAGGGCAGAGATTTTTTTCTTATTTTATTATACCCTGTTGTGTTTGAACAGTGTAACTCTCAGGAGGTGACCGAGACAGGGGTAGTAGACCCCATAACAAGAAAAAATCGACGCCGAAAGTTCCTAGCAATAGTAATAATATATGGAAATAGTCTCATAGCTCCGGGTCAAACAATATACCCCCAAGAGTGTGCAAATAACCAGCGACTGAGATAGTCGTGTAGTCTGAGGGCTTGGTTAGTATACGATCATCGGATTGCCGGGCCCGTAACAGTCCAATAATTTGGGTCAAATTCGGGTCCCTGTGTCTCAGTAAGGTCACTACGGTCAAAACCAGGTTAATTGGGCCACCTATGTCCGGGTTATTCCGGAACACCGGGTCACCAGAAGTAATCCGGTTTTGGCCCTGTGCAGCAGGCAAACGGTCAAAAGAGACTATTACATGACGCATGATGCTCTGCAAGGCACAACATGTGCATGTAAGATTTTAACGGAATGTAGCAACGACACTTGTACGTTTCCATATGGAGTAGGCCTAGAATCGCTCCCTGTGTTTGTCGGCCCGAGGTCGGTATAACTTTTAAAAAAACGGGTCTCTTCGAAGTCAATAATAGATTCCGGCCGCCTGTGCCGCCAAAGGGCCGCCGTTGGAAGCGTTTGTTTTGTTCATGGGGATGTCCCCACTTACAATAGAACAATTTCACCGAGTGACCGTAGCTCAGTTAGTGTTGGCTTAGAAATTGGAAGGTTCTGGAAACGATTCTAGCTGATGCCTATCCTTACTGAGGTTTTTTCGGGGCTTTTCGTTAGTCAAACCAGGGAAATGCCAGGGTGCTACGTAAAAACTAGGCCCTGGCCGACTACCTTCCAATATCCTTTCCCACACCTTGTCCCGACCATAGCCTCAGATTGATATTCAATAGAACAATGTTGTGTCTGGCGGGATTATCTATTCTGTATCTTATAGACAGTGCTATAGTCCCAGAATTTTCACACGGTATACACTTAGTGTATGAATCATTAAGCGAAGACTGTTTCCATTAACTTTTGGTTCATGTTTCCATTAGCAGAAGGTAGGCCCTATAGGTAATGTGTAAGGTTAATCAGAAGGTATACGGCGTATCCCTCCGTATACCCTCGACTACAGCACTGCAGATAGATATGCTAGAGTTCCCCACCTTCCCTCCACTGGAAATTTGACAAACATCGCTCCGATCATTAGCGTATTAACGAGGTCAGGGTATCTAAAAGAACCAAAGATTCATGCAGAATTAGCATAACTTTAGGCCTAGTTTTAATATTTAATTTACATTTCATACCTTGGAGCCCTCATCGGAAACTCTTCAAAAGATAAACTGGAAATTCTTTTAATTTTATTTATGAATGAAGGCTCTAACTGACAGTTAATTGTCGTTTTAGAAGAATGAATCAAGAAAATATTGAAACATTTTCAAACACTTCCTTGAATTTTCATTTTTATGTTCAATTTAATCTTCTATGGTAACATGACAAATGAGGAAAATTGCAAATAATGCACAGAAATAGATAATTTGAATCAAACAAGTTCGCGCAATGATTCTACTACCAATCGCAAACGTTCCGGTGTGTTGATAGCATCTCAAACATACAAACATTCACTGTTATCAAATTGGTTGACAACACTGACTATTGGGGTGATTAAGGATGGAAACACCCACAATATTTCTTAATTGTGTCGAATAATGTTGATGCCAAGTTTGGTGCAGGTACGTGTAACGGAATGGAAACTATTCTTAAAAAAAAACTGAAAATTAAAAAGTGGGTTAGTAACACTGACCCATTGCACCAATCAAGACGATTCTGACAGTTTTGAGCTAGTCTAGCCAAGACCTTGCCAACGACACCAATAACATAAATGTCACTGCGATGACGTCAGGGACATCTCGCGAGACGAAAACTGTACAAAATTGTATAACCTGCACAAAATCCGTTTGCATATTATTGCATTATTTGTAAGGGTCACTGGAGAGCCTGTATAACTACCAGTGGCGTAACTAAGGGCTCGCCCCCCCCCCCCCCCCGCAGCTGTATGGAGTGGGGCCCCTTCTCCATGCTTCTATTGAAAAGACAATATGAAGCACTGGCCGACTATTGCAACTTTCAGGGAAGACTTGCTGATGCTAGAAGAGGTCGCAGACATACACGTAGATGCAAATACCTACTAGCAAATTGATTATTTCAACTCTCTATTATTATATTCTCAACTGTACTCTTCACATTAGAGCGTATACAGAGATTATTTCCGATGTACAGACGACAGACACAATTACGGACGACTGGTGATCATATAGATACATTTACAATGGCTTGTGAAATTCACCACTATAAATTGGAAACCACGACTTACAATGCTAAAAAGAAGTTAATTTATATATATAGTTAATTTAAGAAAATACCAATATTGCTTGATAAATTCGACCATTTATTACTTGGAAGAGATACCAAACTATTTTGCGCCTCGCTGGTTTGTGCCTGGTTTGCTACTGTTAGGTTTGTTTTCTTCAGCAGTCGGAAACTACAGTTACTTCTGATGCGAAAAATGGGATTTAAGCCCTTGTACTTCCAAAAAATGAAAGAACTATTAATTCACTTCCTAAATCCAATTTCTCGTATCAGAAGTAACTGTTTCCTATTCCTGAAGCAAGCAAGTGGAACTTTAAGCAACCTGCCCGAATAGTGATTTGAAATAGTTTGGTATCGCTTCCAATTAAGGAATGGCTGATACTGTAAAAGTTCAGACATGTACAGTTTGTATAATTTCTGGTTATAATCAGCTTCTGAATACAGAACTGAACTCTCTATAGTTTCATACTGCATAGAGTGTATTACAGTTTCATACTGTACTTCTTTTCCGATTCTTCATTTTTCGCTTTCATTTTCCTTTTGCACGCACCACTCAGATATTATCGTTTCGCCGAGATTATTCTCGCTAACGTTCATGTGTGCTAAAGTGTACAACGGTAAATAGCTTTCAAACAGTGTTGCCATGCGCACTTTTGCGTAAGTACTAGTTAAACCTGTAAAATTAACCAAACTTTTCTTAAAGAAAAAGGAAGTAATATATTGAATCTAATTTATAATGTTAGCAACATTAATAATATTTATTGTGTTCCTTCAGGTGATACTGGCTACTAACTACTTTATTTTTTGTTCAAAACAACCTATTGAACTCTATTCACTTTACGATTTGGGGCCCCCTTAAACCCTCGCCCCCCCCCCCCCCCGCATTGCGGGGTCTGCGGGACCGTTATTTACGCCACTGATAACTACTCATTTTTTTAATTACTACATTTTTCATTACGACTCCGCCAACGATATTGGTGGGAATTAATACTGGCGAATGTGTTTCACCTCTATCTACCTTACTGTGTCATTTTCAACGTAAAAGAGTAAAAGTTGGAATTTTAGGAAAAATTTAGCACTTGACTACGTAAAAACCCTTAAATTTAAACTGCGAGTTCTGATGATGTTTTTTTCTTTACCTACGATCGAATGTGCATGGTAGAAAACAACAGCAAGAATAAAATTAGACAGAGATGCCTAAGGCCATAAATAAAATTGATATTTAAATTCACTATGAGTGAAAGTAGAATTCAAAGCCTTTGCTTAAAATATTTCAATGAATACGTACCATTTATAATACGCCAAGTATAAATACAGAAAAGAAATAAGATTTCTAGTGGATAATGTGGATATTTTGAAAACAATCTAATTTCTAGTTCAGACAACTGGTGTCGTAATTGAATGTATGAAACCTGTATGAAATATTCAACCAGAAGTCTGAAAATCAAAGTAGTTCGTATTCTTACCATCGAATTTTATATCACTTAGTTCTAGTAAATAGATTATTGCAGTGATTCCGCCAGACCCCCCCTCCTTGTGAGGGTATCACCCCTCCAAATTCTCGACAACACCCCCTCAAAATTTAAAAACTTTTGCGGCCAAACATCGATAGTAACAGTGCAAAACTCCACCAATAACTTCCCAATTTTTGTCTTTACACTCCACCCCACCCCCAAACTGAAAATCCTGGCGGAATTCCTGGATTATTGTGTATGGAGCAAGAAAAGATCTATGTTTCGAATTCACTTGAACTAACCCAAATAAGATAATCATGATAGGGGATCACGAATTGGCATAAACTTTGAATCGAGTCCTCGCTCTTGCTAAAATGAATAGCATGTCCGAATTCTTGTAAAGAAATAAAGAAAGAAGTAGTCCAATATATTATGAAATATCAACCAAATATATTATGCACTTCATTAAGTTTACTACGCTAACGAAGATACAGTTTATATTACCTGGTACATGAGATTGTCCATTTGTCGTATTTTAAATAATTTCATCTTAATATTCTTCCCAATACTCTGGAATAAATCCACAATGAGAGTTGAAATGTCTAATGACGGATTTCACGAAATACGATTTCGATGTGGCAGGTAGGTGAAAGATTTTCCAATACACTTAAGCTATCACTCACTTGGCGATACTCTTATTTCAAGACGAACTCTATGTGCTCAAAAGTCTATGACTAAATGAACACTTTTCCACATGAATTTCAGAACACTTTATTTATTGCTCTTCACACACTTACACCTCCCTCTTCCTCAAGATTTTTCTCTTTCAAAACACAAGAACAGGATAAACTTTCTCTGACCATATAACATGTTTTTTAATAGGATAATATTGACACACTCGCACCAGTGAATAGGAAAATTATATTTAATTGATGTTCTGTCGAAATGGACATCTTGAAGCGGAAATAGCACACGTGGTGGAATAAGGCAAACTTATAATGTGGTTCTTAATTCTTCTGGTGATATCCAGTGATGACACGGCTGGGCTTGAAGTAAAGAAAATAAAAGAAGAAACTAAATTCACAAAAATTTGATGTGCAGCGATGTTCTGGAAACTTCCCGAACCTTGACGTATCACCACTTGTACTAGTTCACAATTCCACGAAATGTCAAGGATATTTCTTCCCTGAATTTATATTAAGAACAACAAATATAATAAATACACTGCCACCCTCGGCGGGTAACGAAAGACTTGATACGGAATAGCAAGTTTCATTGCTGGACCTCGGGTACTATACAAGTAGATCAATTTCAAAACTGCGTGTGCTTTGGCAAAATAACTTATCAGCTCACAAAATGTGACACTTTTAGTGACAAGATAAAGTAATCGCTACCAAACCGCAAGAGACATAAAATTTTGAAATACCGAATAGCTCTGACTTCTTCCTTCCACAAGTTACAAAACTCTTCTATATTTTCACACTGAATATACTGTATATATTTTATGAAGCACTTCCACAACAATAAAATATATGTTGACAGTCGCCGTGACCGGGAGTCGAGCCCGAATCTCCCAGTTGCCGGCTAGACATGCTATCCGTTACACCACCACGGCACGGTAAATATAATGTTCCTCTCGCCTAGACCTAGACACTCTTTCCTTCCTGAATCCATCAAAGCCACTTTAGTACAATCCCCTGTAATATCACAAGTGGATTACTGTGATGCTACACTGTTAAAAATGACTCTCAGAAATGAATAAATTTTCCTAATCAAAAGAAGTCGAATAAATTTTACTTGAAAGTGAGAAAAAATATTCTCAAAAATTAAAATTTGAGAATGGTAATTCTCAAATGCGAGCTAAGACATACTTTTCAAATTTGAGCTGATGGAATTATTCAAACTGTGTGTCTCTGGAAAGGTAATATTACAATCCTGAGAGATAATTACATGAAATCTGTAGACATAGTTTATTATCTGACGAGCGTTGTAAAAGAATTTCGTGAACAAGTGCAATGATCTCAAACATACAACAAGAACTAAATTCTCTGTCGGATAGTCCAATCTGTACCACTGCGACTACATGTGATATTCATACGCGGGCGTGATCGCGGCAAAAACAAAACATACTATCGGGAATTAGTTTCAATCTTCTGCTTCCTAAGATTTATTTCTCGTAAGATTATAAAGTGTGTTTACCTGTTGTGGTAGTAATAAACTCCTAATAAAGGTGAATGAGTTTCATAACATATTGTCGCCTGTTGCATTTCCCGCTTGTGTCAATAGATGTCTCTACTTTTAATGGTGTAAAGTTGAAGTGAGTAACTGCTTTGTATTAACATAAATTGTTGTTTTTGTGTTGTATTATTGGCACACGATTTAAATATGTTTAATAATGATTCGTTATTCAAATTAAAGCGATTGTACTATCATGGCCAAAATTATGTTCACATGACTTTGTTATACACGATTTTTCTCTAAGCCCAGCAGATAGGTCACCCAATTAACGTTGAGTCGGCGGTGTGTGATTCTGAGAGAGTGTGAGTGAGCGAGCAAGGGTTGGAATTTTCTTTTCTTTAACAGAAAACATTATCACATGTCCTGGGTTCTGAAAAATATATTTATGATTTCTTGTAGTATGTAGCAAATAATGAAAAACTTAAGAGAGTCCCATTTCAAACAATAAAATAGGAAATCTAACACCATTTTTATTTTAGGTGGGCCACTAGTTGAAGGGTACTGAAGAGTTTAATTCAAATTGTCTAATAGAAAAGATCCTTACCGAATATGGAGAAACAAAAATGAATTTTAAAACCCATGGTTTCTTTCTTTTTTCTTTCTTAATGAATTCCATAGAACACTAACGTTATGCATGAGAGACAAGAGAAAAGGTCTGTTTCTATCAGTTCTTAAAAATAGGACACGATGCACGATATTTATGCTTGATAATTTCTGATATTATGTTGTTATTTACGTTATTTTGTATGGACTTGCCTATGATATTGTGTGTGCGTGCATGTGATAAACATCGAAACGAGTATGCTTTCTTCCGAGCACCGTACCTTACTTGGTAGAACGTTGGTTTCGTATTCGGGAGGACCTCGGTTCGGTACCAGCGGCTGACTGTCCTGATTTAGGTTTTCCCAGTGTTTTCCTCAGTCACGCCAGACATATACCGGGATGGTACACTTCGCATCAAAAATATTGCGACAGCGAACGCCATGCAGCTAGGTAACCCAAATGGTACCTTCTTATCCCATAATCGTTTCTAGTAAACAGACCCCCTCTTTCTCTTTCCTTCGTCTCGCCCATACTAAAATCAGCAAACATCATGAACATGTTTTTTTTTAAATAGACATGTATTAGTATCGATAAAATGAAAGCGAGACGAATCAATATACATAAGTTGATCAAGGGAGAAATTTAAACATACAATGAAACATTGAAACCGAAGGATGTCTGTGAGACAGAGGCAGAGAAATGAGAGAGAGAGAGAGAGAGAGAGTGAGTGAGAAAGAGAGAAGGGGAAATAGAAGAAGAAGAAGTACAGATAAAAAATATGGAATTTAAACGTAGTAAAAAAATATTAAGTTCAGTTCCCACAGTATAAAGTTCAATTCCCACAAATCAAATCTAACAGCAAGAGAGAAGTGAATTTATATTTTTGCAGGGTTATTCGAATATATAAAAGGTGCTTCAAAAATTCATTAAATCACTCAAAATGGAGACCAAACTTGGTGGTCAGATTAAATACTTATGATTTGGAGTGAAACTCCAAAGTTTTGATACACATCTAGCATAATGTCAAATGTGTAAACACATTATTTGTTTGCGCGGGGTTAGTCTGCAAATTCGGTGGGGTTTATTAAACATATTGGTTCGGAATACTTTGTAATCAAGGATGCTGCCAGGATTTTCAGATTGGGGGCGTAAAGTCAAAATTGGGAGGGTGGACGTAGAGTTTTGCACAATTTCTATCAACTTTTGTCAGCAATATGTTAAAGTTGGGGGTAGTCTCGAGAATTTGGACTGACATCCCCTACAGGGGCCGGGGTCTAGCGGAATCACTGATTGAAAAAAAAAACAGTAGATACTGTAGGCCATGCTGACCCATTCATTCGATTTATACTTGATAACCCGTAGGATGAAGGAGAGATTTTAATAATTTCATTCCGTTTGAACAATGTTTCTTTAAGGGGTGACCAGGACCGGAGATGTGACCCCGAGAACAAGAAAAATACGACGCCGAAATTCCCAGTTAAATAGGGTTTCCAGACCGGGTCAATCGGGTTACCGGGTCACTTATGTTTGGGTCAGGCCCTATCACCGGGTCATCGAAAGTGGCCCGAAATTGGCTCTGGAAGGCGCACAAAAGGAGAGAGTGTGTGTAAAGTAAGAGAAAAATAAAGATAAATAGATAGAGAGAAGAAGAAGAGAAAGACGCAGCAAAGATACAATAAGAATACAGCAACAAAGAGAGGAAGAGAAAGAGACTAATGAGAAACATGAAAATTACATTATCATTATGCTAAACAGCACACGCACTGTTTACTCGGATTCTGACCAGTGATGCTCCATAGGTTCTCCATAATCAGGAGATAAATCTGTTTGAATACTTCAAAAAGAAACTGCCTGGTGGGGAATCGAACCCAGGTTTTCAAATTAGAAGTCCCGCACGCTAGCGATACTCCACATTTGGCTGTATCCAACACTTGCTTAACAAATGTTATAGTGTTTCTTTCTAAGAATAATAACATGAAAAGTGCATATTTCTGATCAATGACGTGTTGTTAACTTTCCACGTAACCCCCTGAGACTTGATTTGAACTTTCCCAACCAACATTCGCAAATCGTCTTCCTGGCTATAGTGACTCAGTTGCTCCACTCAACAGTCGGAAATATTCTCCGTTTTGTATGAGAAGAGATGATTAGATTATTCACGATTGCTTTGTAAAAAAAATCTTTGACTTGAACAGGATTTGAACCCATGTTAGGTTGGTTTTGGACTGCAATGTCCAGCGCGTTTCCTCTACTCCATTTTGCCAACGAGCTCAATACCTATGAATAACCAAGTTCAAATGCGAGGAAAATGTAAAATTGAGTATATGTGTTTAATTTTGTCTGTATGTATTGTGTGGTAAGTAAACACATGTGTATGTATGTCCTTTTTGTCATGTCAAATTATGAAATGAATATATTATATCAGTTTTACGAACAAACCCAGCTTAGGATAAGTATTGCTACATTAAGATACGATCATTTATTGTCGTTTATTTTAACGTACACCAGCCTCAACGTATCTAATATCACCAAAACAAAATTGTCATTAACAAATTTAGAAGTTAAAACTTCAATTAAAAGTTCTAATACACTTCGTGCAATGTGATAACTTCAACGTAACACAAATTTTAACTTTTGACAGATTGTATTGTAAGTATAATATCGCGCAATCTGAGCCTATTTTGATTTAACAAGTTTCAAAATATCCTGTTCAATTTTTGTGATACATTTTCAGTCACAAGTTAGGCACCCATCGTCCCCATGCCTGGCGCTCTACGGTGCACTCAGCCTCCTATCAAACTGAGTACCAGAGTGCTCTTAGTACTCCTGGGTACCTTGGAAAGGTAAAGTCAGTCGAGCGTGGGACTGACCACTCCACCGCACTTCGTACCGTAGGTCGAGATGTGGAGCGCTACCTCCACATCCCCCCGCGCCGTTCACGGCGCGTGCGAATCGCACAGAGGATAGCTTTATCTTTACCGTTATTAATTCGTGTAATTGAGAGACAGACAGGTAAAAGCGAAAGTTTTTAAGATATTTCCATGAAATTTGCTACAATTGCTCACAAAACCCACTTTCGACACTGTGAAAATAATTTTGCGAGACAAAATTTTACCCCCCTTTTGGTGATCCAAACTGAAAAGTTAAGTAGATCGAGATCGAGAGATGCTACAATATTTTATAGACATAATACAGCCTTCATGAAAAGGCCAAGAACAATGGAGAAAGACTGATAACTTTCGCGATTTCGAAAACCCTACTGGTAAAGAGCAAGAACTTTGAACACAAAGACATACACAAATACACAT
>JAGDQP010004768.1:8730-59185 GCA_022664845.1 Lepisma saccharinum
TTAGTAGTTCATCGAGTATATGATGGAGAAATATTGAATTCTTTCTATGTTCTAATTGCGAATCATCGAAATTGACAGTTTCTTCAGTCATCAACATATATATATTAATATAAGAACTCCAAACCATTTCTGATTTTCACTTTTATATTATGTCGTTCTGAATGTATTTAAATATCGTGTGCATACTACAAAAGCTTAATAGAAACACTGATCTGCTTAGGTTAAGCTTAATCTCGCTTTCTTTAGCTTTGTTTCAATCTTTATTCACTAGCATTTATCACCTATATATCACATCCTGTTTACCTTGAAATCATTATTCTTTATCATGTTCATTTGTCTCCTCATCTTCGTCTCTTGACTGACTGACTGCACCACAGCATAGAGCAGTAATAGTTGGCACAATAGACATCTTCATGTTCCTAGAGTAGAATTTTTTTAGCATGTACATTTTTATATTATTCTGCGTGAAATATATATTTAATTTCTCCTTCAGTTGTAGATAATTATCTCCATTCTTACTGTTTCGGCGACTAAGATGATTTTTTATTTCTTTAAAAAATCTAGGGTATTACATTTTTTCTGTTAGCGTTTCCCTAGCGAATGAATGGATTAAAAAAAAAAGTGGTTTTAATTGACATATATGTCAAGCTTTCGATGGTCTCCTTCTTTATTTAATATTCACAATAAAGTTCAAGGAGGACTTCCAAAGCTTGGGTATAAATTTATTTGAAACACGGCTGAATTCTCCAGATCTCTATCACATAGTGCTTTGTGGTGTGATGTTTTGAAAGTTACCTTTTTTTTTACCAACCACTGTACTCAACTAAAATTATTGTTACGCAATGATTTTGCGATAAAAGTAATGGAAAATGACTACTACTTGCAATGAACCAAATAAAACATACAATACAAAGCAACAAAGTAAGGTCATTTTTGAACCAAAAAAAAAAAAGGACGGGAAATGCAGGACATGGAGATTGATATGTCGTTTAACCAAGATTCTTGTGTTATTTTATGTCCTCCTTGTTTCTCTACTGCTTAAAATTACTTGACGGATGAAATAATATCGTATATCATCCCTTATTTTTTTATTTATTTTATACGTGGTTTATTGCATCACATTTTATTTATTTATTATTATTATTATTATTATTTATTTTGTTCATCCTTATTTATTATTTTATTTTACTTTCAATTATTATTAAAGTTACAAAGTGCGTCAAACAGCAAAATTGGATACAAGTATATTTATTAAGATCATCTTACTCCCCCACTTTTGTAAAATAAACTACAAATATTTTAAAGTTATGAATTGACAGTGAATTACCATATAAATCAAATGTTGCAAAACTTTGCTGGCACTTTTGTTAGAAGAGAGAAGCTTTTGCTGAACATTAACACGTTGTCTCGAGAAAGGGGCTGGACGGGAAGGAGAAAAAGAGCGAACGCTAGAGAGCTTTTCATATCTGTACGCGATTGGAATATGTAAACGATTCTAATTCGCACCTTGATTTCGGAGGAAGAAAATAATGGTTGCACATTTGATTCGATTAAATACGCTATTATTTTTTTAGAATATGTATTACGTAAAGGAATACTGTTTTATGAAGATAACAAATGTAAAAATACCCATCACATACTACAAAAACCCAAGGCATTCAGTTGCTCCTATAATCCGAGTATTGCTTCTACTGAATATGTCCTGATCCAATCTCTCTCTCCATGTTCCTGCCTGAACAACGCTTTACAGACTATGAAGCTGTCGAAATCACTTGTCATGAACTTCTGACTCTAATCCAAGGACGTATCATTTTCACCAAATTTCACTGGCAAGAATTAGATACATTTTCTTTCGGTGTAAGTTAGATGAATGAACTTTCCTTCATTTCTCTATCTCGAGGGTTAACAAACGAAGAACTATAGGACAGTAAAAATCACAGGAATTTCTGGAAGTTGGGATTTTATCATAAGTAAATTCTTTTTATTTTGATTATTTATTTCGTCTTGAGATAATATTTCTTTTTTGTAATTATTCCATTTACCTAATAAAGGATGTTCGATTTATGACAAAGATAAGACACAGGATCTTTTCTTTCAGCTTTATCCAAATTGTACATAAGCCCTGGTTCGAGTGATTGCATGTTGTCTTTACCTGTATTATAAACATCATTATCTATAGAAATTGTGCACTGTGGGACAAAATGTAGTTTGCATTAGTCTAAATCATGTAGTATATAGTTTTCGAAACCAGTTGTTTATAAAAACTCTAAACTAGACTTCGCGTAAGTCACAAAATATGATAATAATGTAGAACTAATCCGTACCAAATTCAGTTTACTCCTTTTGTCCTTGAGTGTACAATGTTCTGATTGATTAAATTGTACATAGAAATAATTTTACGATCTGGTATCGTGCAGTCATTTCCAACTGGATGCTCTGTGATGTCATGGTTTCTTTCGTTTCTTAGTAGGACGGCGCTAATCGGCAGCAGCCACCTTCCTTTGCTTCCTACTATTTTATTCTACGTCATACATCGACTAGTTGGAAGTGACTGGTATTGTGTGAATGCTTGATATTATTTCCCGTATACATATGTACATATTTTTTTATTATGTTACAAAGTGTTGGTGACTATAAGGCCAGTATGTGACCCTAAAGGTTGCTGAAAGTAAAAATGTTACTAGTAAATATCTTAGTATTTCAAAATATCATTCTTAGTTAAAAAAGCATTTACAATCTGTAAAGTTTTAGAAGTTTATTGTTAACATTTTAGAAGAAAAAAAAAACTTTCAACAACTTTAGGGTCATATAATGGCCTTAAGTCACCCATCCTATCAATGACGTGAGTATTTGCCAACGTGATAAACGAAATCACAACCAGCAATTGTTTACCGCCCATGTACAAAAGTTTTTACGTAGTAATTTTTGTAAATCTGAGTTAGATTACCGTATCTAAGTTTTCTGGTTTTGTTTCCATACAGTAGAGAAATTAAAAAAAAAAAAAAAAAGTATTCTGATGCAGTTAGTACATCTGAAAGCAAAAGTACTTTGAATTTAAATTTTATTTATTGACCTTAGGGAAATTTGACTGAGACCATAAAAGTGCCTTGACAAGTTTAGGAAATGAAAATGGATTGCCTACACAGTGACACTGCATTATTATAGTAGTTCGTGTCTGACTTTTTCTACTTGCTATAACAGCTTGTTCTGCTTGGGAGTTTTATTACGTAAAATATCTAGTTGATACTTGAAATAGACATTATCCCATTTCTGTTGGCCTCGATAGGGAACCACTTTTATTTTTATTGTATCAGTCTGTAACAAAACGTTCTTAGATAATACCGGACAGCACTCAGCAGTTCTGGAATATATGTCAAATTCGAAAATAAATCCCTAAAAATCTTGTTTCAATATTTTCTTTTCTACTTATTTGGATTTGAAAATAAAGACTTTTTTTTTTCACATCCCCGTGGTTTATTGCCTTCAAACTTTCAATAAAATTTGAAAACGAGATTTAACGAACCGTTTCCGTACATTTTCACACGGTGACCACTATCGAGCAATTTCGCACGGTCCTGTTTATCGGATTAATCATTCTGCAAGTGTCGTGCATTTTCACACGGTCCACCTGTCAATCACGTGATTCATCCTGAAACCGCTTTCACTATAGCAGAAGGGAGGAAACAGAACACATGTGAACTAAGTAAGAACAGAAAAAGAACAAACACAAGTTAAAATAAATTTAAAAAAATTAAAATAATTAGGAACAGAAGATAAAACAATCACAAATTAAAATAAATAAAAAATAAATAAGCAGCACAGAAGAGAATTCAGTCCTGAAGTTCAAAAATCGAAGAAAAATATGCCCGCCCCAGAGCATAGAAAAACGTTGTGTTGTGATTTGTGAAACACACAACATTAGCTCCATACTCCAAGGCGGTTCTAAGAAGAACCTTGTCATCTTGTTATTTTCCGAGCGAACAGCACGTCGTTAAGGTGGAACCTTCATACTTCTGTACATTGTCAATCCTTTTTGTACAATTCATAGCTCATTATTTCAGCTTTTGGAGATAGCTCATGCTTCTCAAGCATTTTTTAAGGCCTCCGAGATTTCCTAGCTTCTCTAAGACTAATTGCAATCGTTCGTCAAGACGGATGTAAGTTGATTTTCTACGCTTCTCCGGATTGCAGTCTAAGCCCTGTCTCGCAAAAGCATGAAAACTAGACGGTCTCATATGCTTTTAATACACGCACACGCTTCAAGATATATGGTGTACTCTTAGATATGCTGCGGTTTAACTTATTGTGCCAACCCTCCACTGGGTTGTTTGTTCTGTGCCTTTGACCATTGCAGTTCCATATTTCTCTTGGAATGTTTCACATTTGTTCTGTGTCCTCCCTCCCGTGCCATGCATTGAAAGACGTGATTAACAGGTGGACCCTGTAAAAATGCACGGCACCTGCAGAATGATTAATTAATCCGATAAACAGGACCGTGCGAAAATGCACGACACCAACCAACCGAAAACAGTGTTTAAAAAGAGAAACAAAGATTTTCGGTTTTTGGTTTTTGAAAATATTGAGTCTTCCCTATTTTCCGCCCACGTTATGTGAAAGTACTTTTGTTTCCAGATGCACTACCAGAAATAAAGTAGTGGATGAACTAATTGGTTGTCTTAATGTACAAAAGAGCTTGATATTTCCACACCTAGAACTTAGCAGTGTATATTTCATTGCACATGTTCTAAAGTTAATGTATATTGCAGCTATTAGATCTGGTGACTATTACATGTTTGAGGAATATGACGACGATGAAGAGCTTGAACTTATTGGCGAAGGAGAGGAATCTGATGATGATAAGGATGTTAAAGGGGTCACAGTGAGTCAGGTAACTACTGTGTTGGTAATTACTTACCTTTAGAATAATGAAATCATGTACTTAACTTACTGAACCACAGTCTGATATATAAATTTAGTATATATTTAAAACATACTAACACAGCCCCATGGTCTAGTGGCTAAGATCGCAAACTGCCGAACGACTCTTGAAAGGTGAAAGAGGTTTTTTGAGTTCTGCTCATGCTATTAATCGATTTTTTAGGGGTTTCCGAAGTCTTAACAAGAAATTCCTTTTGACTATTTGAACTATGTGACCTGGCTGGTACGTTTTATTCAGAAGAGTGCTCGATGAGGGACGCCATTTCTCATACTTAAGATCTAAGATGCCTCTCCAGTACATAAATGAAAATTAAGTGAGAAATCTGTACAAGGATAAATAAACATCTTTTGTTACCATGTAATTTATTGTAAGAAGCAAAATCTGTCATGGAATATTTTTATTTATGTTTTTTTTTTCTCTCTTGAAGATACCTTCAATTCTAACTGGAAATTTTAATTGTCAAATTCGTTGTAAATGCTATGAGTACCTTCTGTAAAAAAGGGAGGCAGAAACTATGGTATAAGTTAGAGATTTTCATCCAGAGCGCCGCGATCACAGACCAGGGATGTCTCAAGTTGAAAGAAATTAGTCTACAGTCTACCGTGATATGACGTCAGTAACTAGTGAGAATTCTTCTGATGAGAAAAGTGAACACAGTTCTGGACTGTCATAGCCTAGCGGAGATCCCTCAGGGCTTCTGCTATTTAATCTCCATAGTTTCGAGCTGTAGATCGGCACTGGTGAGGCACGAGTGCTCAAGACTTGCTACCAGTCATTCTGATTTATTTGTAATACACATTACAGATTCTTTAACGCAACTTTCTTTAGAAGAAACATCAATAAAATACTGCTACTGTACGTTAGAGACAAAGTGATCAGAACCTAATGTAACTTACTCAGGTTAGGTTTTCAACAACCGTGATTAAAATTTATTCCAAACGGTGTCTTGAATAAGACATGATTTCATATCCACCTGAAAGTTGCTGAAAGTTCCATACCTTAAGTTAAGAAACTACTAATTTCATATAGTGGTGATCTACCATTTTGAAAAGATGCATCTCAAATTCAATTCAATACTCAATCACAGGATACATTTTATATATATGAAACTAACTAAATATAACAATTACTCGATTTACTATTGTAATAATAAGAGTTTCCTTGTCCTTAAAATTCATTTGCGGTACTGAGTGTTCTAAAAGTTACAAACCTGCTGTTTCATAGGACGGTAAACTAGAGCACCAATGAAATATTAATCAAAAATGTTACCCGACTCGTTTTTTTTTTAACAAACTGTATATTGCTGCACAAAACCCATTGATGTAACTGATTGCAAAATTTCTCGGTGCCACTAGAGAGTCTGTATGAACAATCATTGAAGAATATGGCAAAAGAACTCTCTTTCTAAAAGTTTTAAAAAATTGTACAGGAGTATTAGTGGTTTATTTGGAAAATATAGTTAAAAAAATCAATATTTTAATAGGCTCTGGCAACACTGTCGGTGGGAAGCGACACCAGGGCATGTGTTTACCTTTGTCTACCTCACTACGTCATTTCCAACGAAAAAGCACAGAGTTGAAAATGTCCCGAAAAATTTAATAACTTAAATACACCCAGCAACCCTGGGAAAAATTGGGAAGCGGTTCTCCCTTTCATGATTTTCTGGTGCAGTCATGTTGTTAAATTTTTACAAAAGTTTATGCTTTTTTTTAGGTAGACAGAGGTAAAACACATCCCCAGTGTCACTTCCCACCGACAGTGTTGCCACAGTTCATTGTAATATTGAAAAAAATCCTACACTTTGGAAATACACTACAATATTTCTGCACAAAACATGTAAACTTTGTGTTAAATTTTGAGTTTCTACCGCCGCCGAGTTCATTAAAGATACCTGCTTTAAATGCGATGCGATTCGGCGCAAGTCACGCAGAATATGAGTCCAGTTTAAAATTGTACAAGGAAAGTTGATATAAAAGAAGCAATCACAGTTCTGTGTTCTTCATGGTTCACCTTGAAATGGTGCTCTTCAATAGCGTTGACCTAGGTGACACTTAGCGCATGAGACTTTGGTGAACCAATGCTTGTGGTTCGGAAGGTGTTCCCATCATACGTGCAATCGTACACCTGAATTGCGCAAAAAAAAAAAAAAAAAGTAGCGCCCCCACTCATTATGACATTATTTAATATCTTAATTAAATTCGCAACATTGTTATTGCTTCTAATAACTGATACTTATTTACGTTCACTATGGAGTGATTAATAGCGTATTTTTAGCAAAATGAGAAGCTAATTTTACTGTTGCTGGATGAGAAAACTTGCTATTTGTTTCAGTGTTTTTGCTTCTATTAACATACATTGCTGGCAGATTTCTTTTTAATTTGCAATATTACCATTCAGTTTGCTAATAACGTGGTTTGATAGGAACCATAGTTCAGTATTGAATATACTTTCGTTAGTATTATCTAACTAGGATCTAGAGTAGAAACATCTCCATCGACAGTGTCCTCCGAAAAGCAGTTAAGGTAAACGCTAACCCCTATCCCTACTGTCAGCATTAAATGCATGTTTTGTAAGTTTGTTGTCGTACGGTATGAGCAGTGTTGAGCTTGGATCAGACCCTTTGGGAAGAACGGATATTGGCTGTAATTGTTGTCGACGAATTGAAATTGTTACGTAGCTCTAATATGATGTGTTTCTACCCTGTGAAGTAACTATAGAGTCATTACGATTGATTTGTACTTAACCAAGTTGCCACAGAATCTGGGCGATTATAATATACCACTATTTTTGCTGTTGCTGTTTTATAATTTTGATTGCTTCAGTTACATTTCTTTTTGTGCCGTTAGCTGGAATGTTGCGGGAAAATGAATATTATGTTTGTAATGTGTCTTATTTGTGTTCTAATTTGCATTTTGCATACTTTGTGAAGGTAAATGTTGCTTTTCTTATTTTCCCTAGTACGATATTTTTCCTCTACAAATGTTGCTTTTGGTGTTCTTAAAACAGTGGTATATCAATTGTACGTCGAAGTGTACTTCTTGTACGGGTATTGTAAATCTGTGCTCCAGTTCAAGACAGGGAGAAAGCTATAAATGAAAGCATGAGTAATAAAAATAATGCATTTTATAAATAACCCTTCCCATTTTATTATGTTAAGAAGTTAAGATATTGTTGTTTTTGTGTTTTTTGTTTTTGCTTTATAATGCTCTGCATGTATAATCTGTGTCCGATCTTTGGTTTTCTTAAGGATCCGAAAATAAAAGAAAACATGACGGAACGGGGAAAAATCGAAGAAGTAATTTCCAAGTGTGCTTTTTTATATTATTATTATTACACAGTACATGCCGCCAAATCAAAGTCGTACTGAATACGCGATTAAATAATCAGTACACTATTTTGCGTGATCCAACATAATTATGACAGGTGTTAACAAGGTGGAACTCACAGTAGATTAAAACTATCATAGGTAGGTGTCAGCAGAGAATAAAGAAGAACTCAAAATTTGTTCTTGCTGAGACCTACCTATGGTAATTTCAATGTAAGGTAAGTTTCATCGTTCGACCTTTTAAACAATTATGAAGCGTCGTTGGATCGCGTGAAACATTGTGCTAATTGTTTTAACAATGTTTTCAGGTAGAATTTATTTTTTAAATAACCACTCACGACATTTACATCTTATTTAGAACGAATTAACAACTTTCACATGTTTTTTTCTTCAAAGTTGTGCCTTGTAATGTATCCAATTCACAAGCTGTATTTTTCATTATTCAGCAGAAGTGTGTAATTCTGATGATGAATCGGTAGCCGTTGGAAACATGGGCTGTTTATAATCGCTATGTGTGAAAGTGAGAGTTTTTGGTTCATTCGGTCATTTCAAAGATATCGAGTGCCCATTTAGGATTAGAAAATAACTAATAAAGATTTCTAAAAATCAAAACATTTTATTTTACATTTTCATACCTTAGGCTACCTTTCTACGTACTCGCCCTGCACATTTAGGTAGTTTCCGTGCCGTGAACTGGCTTCCTCGTCATACACCTCTGCCTGCTGTTTATTCAGAAACATTCATTGTAATAGTTTTATGCATTGATGTTCGAGTAGTATGTGGAAATTTTGCGTAGATTTCGTTAAATAAGGAACTTTTTTTTTTTTTTTTTCATTTTGGGCCCATCTTTCCACCCCTGTCTCTGGACGGTGTTAGTTACACTAGTGTGCTGCAGCTGCGGGCAGTACACTTACTATTGCCTTCTGCACCCCCTAGTGGGGCAGGCTTTCCCGCTTATTTTGGACATATATGCTAAAGTTCCGTCAGGCTCAAATGTGGGATTGACTGTTAGTGTGGCGTCTGCAAATTATCCAGACCTTTTATTATTAATATTTTAGGGTCTTTCTTGTCTATTTCTTATTATACTGGCAGTTTTTCTATTAAACGAAACATAAAACATTAACATTCATATGATATTTAATACATTTTGTAATTTATTTTGTTATTTTACCTTTTCCTCTTGTTATAAAGGACAACGACCCTCTTTCATAAATTCATCAATATAAAAGAGGAAATTATCCGCTATGACGTTCATCAATAACGTCGTCACCATAAACTTCCTAGATCTGACGATGAATCTTACATTTTCTTTTTTTTTTTTTTTTTTCGTTCAGATACCGAGCTACAAATATCACTGCACGATTCCTTGTTTATTTGAAACACGCACTGAAACAAAACAACTAAGGCGATGAATCCTTTACGGAGTGTGGCAAACAAATGGCTGAATTTGATCGTGTGATAGTTATTTTTTTCTGAATGGCCCTCGTATTGTTTACAACTGTGCACTTCTAAACCAACTTTCCATCCAAGGACTGAATATTTTTTCCACTTTTCCTTACTTCTTCACTGAATGCCTATTTGTCTTATGCCTATTTGCATACATATACACGATTCAAGCTACGATCTTCACAGTTTATGCCTGTCAAGAGTGGGCATGAAATACACAGAAACATGAGGTCCAGAAAACGAAAGGTCGGAATTGTATTGTACGTTAGCTAAGCTTCACCGTGGCATTTTGTCGTAAAGAGCTAAGTTTGTTTTATTATAATTTTCGTTTCATTTTAGTTGTTGTCTTCTGCCATGAAAAGTGACGTAGAAAAAGCGACTGATATGGCTTTGTCATCAAAGTCAGATGGACAGCAATCAGATGCACGAGTAAGTATTTTAACAATATACTTAGTCAATTTATAGAGTTATTTAAGTCTTGTCTTGTCTTTTTTTTTAAATATTTTTTTCAGGGCTGGAAAAAAACATAAAAGAGGGCGTGATTGTGCGTGAAATTCAGGACGTTCAGTACATGCAGAATTAAATTTTCGTTGTTAAAATCTGCAGAGCCCAATATTAAAAAATTAAACTAGATGATACGCTATTTGTAGTGTAATCTTAGTAAGCATTTCTGTAAATGACTTCAGTCAAGTTACGAATATAAAATGTATAGAAGATTAATCGTGTATAAAAACGACAAAGAAGTATTATCTTCAGGAGAACGTAACATTTCGTAAATAACAATACAGATGTTATTGGGTACCAGCGTTTTGAAAGTAGAAATAGAAATTGAAAAGAAAATCACATTTTTCGTATTGTATTACAATAGGAACGTGATTAGTAAAATTGGTTCTATCGGTGTTCATGTGACGTTGTTGTACATGTCAGCATCATTACACAGATTTTAAGTTTGCCGTAAAAGTTCCCGCAAGTACAGCCGCAAGATTGAAACGAAGTGAATTAATTAACATTCTAGCAGTTTTGTCTAACATAGTAGGTTAAAATGGTATATGTTAGCAGAGTAGCACAAAGTTTCCATCACAGATACAGTCGTAGTATTGTTTGTTAGTAACAAGAAGGAAAGTTGACTTCCTAGTTCTACGCCCACAGCTTTTGCTATGCAAGTAGTGGCTTAATTTAAAGAATTTTGATGTACGTTATACGTATCACACTTTCTTTCGCTCATTCTGTAACTTTATATGCTGTTGAATTTGGGCTGGATTAGGGTGTGTTAAAGGACACAATGATTCTCAAACGATGTCACTCGCGCACTGCATACTGATGTGCCGTGGAGTTAAATGGTTGTGTCACAAGAAAATAAAAATATATATTTCTATTAAAAATAGTAAAATAAGAGGAAGTATGAAATATGGTTTAAACATTTTAACAACAAAAAGTACGTACCTTGGAAATATCAATCCCTTTTGACTCCCTAATAACGGTAAGAATTTCTACCGCCATGCTTTGGAACTTATCACATTGGCCACCCCCTAGGTCAATCATGTAACCTTCAACATCTGTATGTGATACAGAGCATGCCAACTAATATGTCAGCATAAAAGTGGACTGGATATCAAGTAAAAAGCTACGAAACATAAGAAAGAATATTCTGAAGCCGTATTTTTGCTACATGAAGAACTCATTAAAAACAAAATCAAAAATTTATTTATGATGAGGCCAATCCGTCTCTTGGGTAATCAATGGCGTGCCTTTCGGCACAGGTTGACGTCATTCTACCCTTCGGTAGTACGACATGGTTAGGGACACGTGCCTTTTCCTCACTGGGATCTACCATGCCTATTATAATCTTGACACTCTCTTTTCTGTCAGACGTTGGATATGTTCATTTTCAGAAAATTAAACGTTTTCTCATCTACTTACAAATCTATTTATTTTGTACTATATATAACTTCTTTGATGCTGCTTTAGCATATCTGGACACTGTCTCTCTAGTTTCAGAGTCAAATGAGAAAAGGTATATTTTCACACGCATTCTTACTCATCTTTGATCCTTCGTAATAAATTTTCCCTCAACCTAGCGGAAATATCGTATCATTAAATATCGTGAATTTTAAATCTGTATTTCATATCTGATTTCTTGAGATTCTTTATGTCAGGGTAGCCATAGGAGACCGTGAAAATATTTCTTTAGTCGAATTATTGAATCTTGTGTCATCGGGAGACAAAGTTTATTGTGAAGTTATGTCAGCACCGTTCAAGATTACTAGCTGAAGACATCCATTGTTTACGAATTTAATCAGTACTTTTTTATAATTATTTATTTTTGTAGTACTAAAGTAGATTAGAAAAACTAAGCTATAGATCTTACGGCCATCATTATTCCATATATCTAATCAATTGGTGCTTATAGTTTAGTGTAGCAACCGTATTAGATGGATAAAGCAACCATACAAACACACTTAAATATGATATTCGTTAATAAAATATAAATGTTTAATATTTAGTCAAGTCATATTCTGTAATTGTTTCTTTAGCCATCACACCCATCAACAAGTGTGAGCATTAAGTCATTCACTCCGTCAGATAAAGGAAGCGGAAGAGAGCCGCCACCAGGAGGCGATGGTGACGGAGAACCTCCTCCTGAAGAGACGAAGGAGAAAGAGGAAAAGGAAGAAACTGAGAAAGGTAATAGGTCTATTTTTGGAAGTGATATTTTAAGGAAATAGTTTGGTAAACATTTTTTTGTCAACTATTTTTTGTGAAATTAAAAACATATTGTTTGTGTAGTATTTATTAAAATAATGTAATTGTTGCTGTTTTGTTGCAATAATTTTTATTCTTGGTCGTTAAATCTTTGTATCTCTGTTTCTTAAAAAAATACCGGTAATTTTCTGTCTTTGAATAAAATGAAAACCTCAGCAAGATCACAACAAAACAACACTGAATTAAATTATATAATTTATATTAAGATATATTTTAATGTATAGGGAAGACTTTAATATGAATATTTAGTTAACCTATATGCAAGGTTTAAATGAAAAATATGCCACTTTTTTAAAAACAACTTTAGCTTTAGACGTTAATGTTTTGCGAGATAAATTATTTTTAGAATCCCAGCTGAAAGTAGTTCTGGAAAATAGTTTCTCGAGAAGAAAAATCGCTAACGACGAACCATGTTTCAATTGAAATTTTATTTTTAGAACGTAAGACAGCTCTACATAAGGTCTGCTGGTTTCTATGTTCCGTATTACTGCAAGTATTCAACACATGTACATTACCTCTTCATATTTTGCCGAAAAAGGAACACAATAAGGAGAAAATCAAAGAAAGGTTTGAGTCTTGTCTTGGTCAGAGTCACAAACCTTCGATTTTTAAAATATTTTCGATTTCATTGGCTAGTGTATGCGCTTTAAATGAGACTTTCAACTAATTTGAACATATGTGTGTTCACATGACTGGACATTCAACGAATTTCAAACTAGAATTGGCCAGAAATGGGTCTTTATGAGTTAGAACTCGCAGAGAAAAGTTGTTGAAAATGGAATTAGTTGTCATGTGTTGCGTTTTGTTTACCAAATTTGACACTACTAAAACACTTCTATGAAACAATTGTGATTTCGAAGTTGAGTATTGCTCTTTCGATCATGTTCATGTAACGCATCACCCAGATATTTATGTGGCTACATCCAAACTAAGCTGATATACGCGTTGCTGTGGCCTCGCCGCACTCATTTTTTGCTATCCTGCAGCTTTGGTAATTGTAGGCTTTGAACACTTGGTTTCAAAATAATGAAGTTAGAGTCAGCCCAATTTCTAAAAGTCTCTGAGAGCGCGTTATGCGCAGCTTGGTTGCGAATCTGGCTCTTATCACATGACATTACAACAACACTGCGGGAGTGAGTAGCAGACGGTATAAGCGTTCGCCCACTCGGAACAACAAAATCGGGCGGGCAGCAGAGAAAGGTGCTGTGAGAAACCGTGGAGGACAATTTTTGAACCACCGCGCCAGATGATGTTAGCCTTCACAGCAGACGACATTGAATGACTACAAGGCACATACTTGCGCGTATCTTTCTCCTCCCTCGGTTTCCTCCTCGGCTCGCTGACTTCTACTAACAGCCGGAACCAGAGACTAAGAAAATGCGTTGCCTATACTTGAAATCGTTCCAAACGTAAACGAAATGTGTTTCAAATCTCATCGCACATAGATTCTTTAACAACTAGAGCATGCTTGTTGGTTTTTGTTCAACTGGTGGAATCAGTTAAACAAGTACTTCATAAATTAACTTACAATTTTCAGGCATTGTGTTAATTGTTTAATTTTTCGTCTCTGTTTTAATTCTAATTGGACTTTACTAGGGTTAATCATTTTCTTCGACTCTGTTGTAGGAGCAGAGAAAAATATACTACGCCAGATATGGGCCTGGTTGAGATTTGCATGGGCTTTCATTGGAAGTGTTCTCGTAAGTGGGACCAGATGGTTGAATCGTTTCTCCCGAGATTATCGCTATGTAGCGAAATGTTTGGCTGAAGAGAAGAAAATGCTGAAGGTTAGTTCTCAAGTCTACTCAATTATTTCGACTTGGCATCCTTTTTAAATATTTATTTCAACTTTACAGTCGGAAAATTGTTTCAGTTTAAACGTTAATAGCAAACGAAAAATATCGTTAATCCTTTCTTTCTGGCCCAGTATGGCCCAGAAATATCAATTAGGTACAGTCTTTCTAAATATTATCTTAAGTTAGATTACAACTGTTTGCACTAAAATCATTAAAGATATATACGTCGTACTTAACAAGATATCACTGTTTGTTTGTCGTATTAATCTTAGCGAGATAGCACTGTTTGTCGTAGTAATTTTGTTTTGATTGTACATTCTGATTTATTTCCAGATGAAGCACAACTTCAGATCTGGAGTAAGAACCGGGCGTTCTCAAGTGTGGCAGCCTCATGAGGATCTAATTCCATCGAGAAAGTCCAGGTATTCTTAAGAAACTAGTTTAAGACATGAACGTCGCAGTGGGCTGCGAAAGTGAAAGAAAAACAACTGCACAGGCTTTTTTAACAAATATGCTTTAACCAACTTCACTGCTTCATCTAACAAAGGTGTTAGGGAAAAATGGAATTTTTGGCATGTTTTTTTTTTTAAGGCATGTACAAATATCCGAGGGATTTTTTAAAAAAGATATTGGGAATAAAGTTGTTTTGTAGTGAGTGAATGAATTGCAAGATAATGAATTGTGAATATTTGTGTGTAATATTTTTTGTTATGTGCATATAAATCTGATAAAATTTTTATATAGTTAGTTAGCAATTTGGATAGTTTTGTTGGTGACTAATAAAAACATCGCTTATTGCTAGTCTAATTAACTTAAGAAGATAACCGATCGTTGGAATAGTAGTTGTTTGATTTTGATTAAAAGTAGAAGCTCTGTTGGTCACACCTTTTGTTCAAGGGAACCGTTGGAGATACGCATTGAAAGAGCCAGTGATGATGCTGAGCTGAATGACGGTGATTTCTCACAGCTCCCAACTGATCAGAAGTTTAATGTTCCCAAGAGGTGGGTAATTCCTAACCACGTTGGCAGTCTGTAGTTGCATGAATAGGTGGATGCTTCGTAGCGTTGCCTGCAGTAGTAATTCTATTGCAAGTGGAATGCTGGTGTAAACTCTACTGAAAGACTTGTGGCAATCTTCCTTCTCTTGACTGTCCTTTCTTCATACTAAGATAGAATGTTCATTTTGTATTATTTCATATATTGCAGAGCTTAAGCCTGTTCATGGAACCAAGTAATTCCCATACAGTATTTCTTTATACCTTGTATATCCTTAGTGTCTTTTTCTTACATAAACGGAAGCCTTTATACAGTATATATAAAGTATTTAATTCTTTCAGCAAAAGATCTATATTCTACATTAGATAGATTTTCATTTTCCCATCTGTCCTTTAAGATAAGTTTAAAAACTTTAAAATTTCTCTTTTTCTTTTTTGTTGAACACTTATCCATATTGAATTGCTTCTATCTAGGGTTGTTTTTAGTCGTTTTAAGACTCTTCTAACAGTCTGCGAGATTTTATTGGGCTATGAGATTAACACAACTGTTCAAAAATTTTCTTCCTTCCTTTCTTTTTCATATAAATTCTAAAAGTCTACGTTATTTCTTTATACAGTTAATCAGTTATATCTAACCTTGAGCTCGACCTTTAACAGCTAATACTATTTCCACATCAAAGATACTTACATAAATATTCGTACCTAACTGTTGTATGGATACTTGAAGGTCTGTCGTAAAAGACAAACACTTCCTTTTTGTTTGCCCGTCTGATTTGGTACAAATAAAGATTGCTGTTTATATGAAATTGTAGTGTTCTTATTTCGATAGTCATAAAGTACCGTGCGTACACATTGTATGTATGTTAATTTAGAAATCATGTCACTTCAAATACTACTCCGAAATGCCTATCCAACAATTTCGCCTAATATTGTTCCATATTTCATAGTGAAATTTGGGGGAGCAGATGTCGTGACACGGTAATAGTAAAGGGTCCACCAAAAGAAAGTTGCGGGGGGAGGGGGAGAAGGTCAAAGCCAGTTAGTTACACTACTGCTTATGATACGTGTTCGCGCAATTTGAGTAAACTTTTTTTCCCCCCTTTGGATTTGTGTGTGGATTTTTAAGCAAAATTCTATAGTAGTGATACAGATAATGTCCACCCTCATAACATTCACAGCTTTAGTTGGTCTGTCGGTGTTAGACCATGGCTGCTTTACCGTATAAATCTTTTTCATGGATACCCTTTTCTAGCGCTTGTTAGATCAGCGTGCAGTGACAGGTCAGTTTTGTGATTTATTTCTATCCATCCATCATCACTGTAACACAAATGTTCGCGTATCGTTTCGAGTACGATTCTTCTATCTACAGAGCATTGTGCATAAGTCTCACTTGCATGAAGACATGTGGTAACAGTTAACTTAGATCTTTGGTATCCTGTGGTAACAGTTAGATATAAGTGAGATGTAATTTGACAGATCTTTGCGATGTGTGAGTAACGGCAGATACTTGCCATCTAAAACTACTGTTATCCTTGGGCAGTGTTGTATTGGTTGTGTATCTACATCGTCTGTCGTCTGAAGCCGTCTAGAACCTGATAAAAGTCTGAAAACATTGATTTTCTCTGACAGAGAATGTTGGGATGGTACTTTGAATTAAGGTCAGAACTGCTTTCATTCGTTTCTTCTCCTACGGACGAATTATCGAAAAAGCTCAACAAATAGAATATCTAGTTCTACTTTTGTTTCGTCATCTCTTCATTTTTTAATCATAAATGATTTAAATATTTAATAATATATATTTAGCAAGCAACATATCACCTATAAACAACATAATGTCTACACCATCGACCTCCATTAATACGATACTGGACTGACTGCAGCCATTGAAAATTTCATGAATATGTGAAGCTAGGGAACGTAGAGGAAACTTAATCCCATTTGTCCACTTCCAGTCCAAACTAATTTGGACCAAATTTTCGATTCTAACTCAGTTTTATACGCTTGATATCGCTGTGTGGCCCGTTTTTAGTTGTGTTAATTCTTGCAAAAAAACGTAAATATTATTTGCAGTATTTTCTATTGTATGCAGACGGTATACTCTTACATCAATAACTCAGGAATTAAGACTTGAATCAAAAAATGGGCCACACAGCGATATCAAGCGTATAAAACTGAGTTAGAACTGAAAATTTGGTCCACATTGGATTAGATTGGAAGTGGACAAACGAGTTTAAATATTTGCTCTGGCGTCTATCTTTCAACACTAAGTAGTTACTCCAGTATAGTTTACGTCGAGCTCGATGGTCTACACTAAATTCCACGTAATAGGTGAATAATTAATATCCTTTCTACTCTTTTCCAAGTGATGTTTGGTTCGTTTGTTCATTTTATTTCTTCTATAAGGTGACGTAGGTTTCCATTGCATGAATTCTTGCAATCATTTTTCTTTCTGCATTATAAATTTACCATTCAGTCTTTTCTTCACCTTCAATGCGATTAATGTAACCCTCGTACATTTGTTTTTGTTTAGTTGTACATATTCTGAAATTACAGTGATGCTATTGAAATATTGCTTTTCATAGGGCTAAATTCAGGCTTTCGGACACCTTCAAGGAGTATTGTACATGTGATGCGGAACGTTTGAAATCGGTTAATTTTGTTCTACGATATTCTGCACTTACACTTTTAAGATTTTTGTACCCCTTTTCTTAAGACATCTACTCGAATTAGACTTTTCTTGAATGTGTTAAAACAAGTTAGTGTTGAGATCCGCTCCGGTCCCTTGATGATATCGAAGACAAACAAACATTTATTTTGATAAAATAGTTTGATAACACTGACAACTGGGTTACTTAGCGACGGGAGCACCAGCAGTGATTTTCTGTTGTATCGTATAATGTTCATGTCAAGTTTGGTGCGTATACATCTAACGGTACTGAAAAAATAGTTGAATTTCTAAACTACGTTAGTAACACTGGCAGCTGAGGGAGGTGCTTTGGAATGTTGTCCACCCACAATATTTTTCTAATGTGTCGAATAATGATGTCAAGTTTAGTGCTGCTACGTCTAACGTAATGGAAGCAAGTTCGAAAATTGAATTTGAAAGAAAGCAGGTTGGCAACACTGATAACTGGGATTACTGGAACATCCTCAGTATTTTTCTATTATGTCGAATAATGTGTATGCCAATCTTCGTAGCCTTAGTAGTTCCTGAGTTTAAAGTTGTCGATTCTCCCCATTAATAATTAGTATGGGCAAATGCCCCCTTTCCATATCTCGTGACCCGCTCATCCGATCTAGTCTACCTATGCGGATTTGAACACGTCTCGCTGAGACCTTTCGAATGACACATCACCGAGTAGTTCATAAGTTGTACCCCCCACCTCTTATGTCGGGACTCACTCATCTGATCTGGATGATCTATACGGGTTTGAACCATGGAGGAATAAGATAGAAGGAGACGCCCAAGCGTACCCCTACTTCGAAAATAAATTGAAGCCGAAAATGGCCGCCGCCCCGGCTGTATGTATCGCGGTCCGCCATATTGCGTATGGAAGAAAATTGAAGTATTGCATTCACAGACATGCAAATAACCAGATCACTCTTGGTGTTTTATGAGAGTTTAAAAATGGTATTGAGTTGTGCCGCTTTCGGATGTATCAACAGATACAATAAAAAAGGTCTCAATGTCACATTTCACAGGTGAGTGTTAGAGAAAACTTCTGTCGAAATATAAAACGTTGATATAAATTGGTGGCATGGAGACAATTAAAAGTGCTTTTCTATGCTTTTCATTATGCCGTCAATATGTTAATTCGAGAATTTAAAGAGAAGGATTGCTGTTCTATTTTTCTCATAGGTTTTAAATAATTACAAGAAAAGGAAATGTCAGTAGTATTCATTATATTTCATGCACTTTGGGGAATTGTTTTTCGTTACGCAGCGTTCGATGTTCACTGGAAGTTTTGTTTACTCTTTATGTTGATCTATACAATATGTTATAAGCACTGACAAATTATCTGTGTATGTTTGTATTCTTTAACCATAATACCAAACCTTCAGGTGTAAATTAAATGTGATTACAATTCAATAATGTGATTTATAGGGTGGCCGTATCAATGTTTGACCAAATAAGGAAAATTTCAACTCGAAGCAAGAACTGACGTTTATATAATAGAAAAAATATACGAAACAAACCCTAAGACCATGCAGAATAAATCAAAGAAAAAGTAGCTCACATTTATTTCATTTAACACAACAGACAAATACCGTATATTGCTGAAGGTGTAGTTGCACCAGTAGTTGACCAGTTGTAGTAGCCAATTGCGAACTACGATTGTTGCAGTGTAGATCATTGATTCTATTTACTGTAGGATTATTTGATTCAAGGAACAACGAAGTAATGCAATAATTAATTATTTCACTGTACCTTCTACTTGATATGCTCGGATATCTTCTGTCCTCTTATTGTGCGCTCTGCTCTTTTCTAGATGCCCTTTACATTTTTTATTTGATTTTGGAGTACTGTATTTCCTGATTGCACAGCATTTGGAGACTACACTATTAAACCTTATGGAAGTATAAAACGCACTGTGTTTACTACTATATCCAATAGAAACTATTATTATTGTTTGTCTCCCTTAGTCAACCACTGGCGACTGGTCCATTACTGGTACGGTCACCATGTAGCTTCGCATGTCATAGACCAGGTGAATGAGAGAATAAAGTCAAAAGTCTCTATAAAGTCGATATCGCACGGGAGGAAATTCATGCATAGATACAAAATAATGCTGAGTAAGCGAAGGTGGGTTAATTAAAGCCAGATTATGTCTCATGGATTGCATCTTTCTATTGCCTTATCAGACACATTCTAATTCCCGCCCTTCTGCTACCGTAGAGTTCCCTCTTCACTGGTCTTTCTGCTTTATTCTCCATTAATTCGAGACGGCAATGCTTAAATTTTTCAATATTAACGAATTTCAAAAAATTTACCTATTATTTTACCCCTCTACGGAATTTAATCTGGAATTAATAACTAATTTATCTGAGTTACTGTGTAAGCATTTATTTCTGGTTTAGATTTTTTTAATGATATATATACAAGTTAAACCTACGAATAGTGAGGATAATGCAAGTAATAAGTGAAGGAAAATTTAAAAGAACTGGGAAGACCGCTGGACAAGGTGAACCAAGGGTGAATTGTCATTACCTTCCTCTGGATCAGAAGTGAAGAAAAAAGAGGAACATCCACGCCCTGAACGGATTTTGAACTCATAAAGCTGTGTCGGCCGCGTTCGCAGAAGAATTCCTTAATGAGCACATCTACGTATGTGGCCAGGGGTCTTACGCATTTAACGGCTACATATGTCAATATTTTTCATTGTGCAGTGTTTATTCTGCTAGATTTTTTCATTCAACCGCACCTGGAGCTAATTAAAATGTTGCATAGAAATAAATGTATCATAACATATGATATAGATTTCATATAAATATTATCTGTATGGTGTACATAAAACAATAGGGAATTCGTGGTTTTCTTCCATACGCAAGATGGCGGATGGCCGCACTGGACGATTGACGGGCGGCCATTTTCAGCTTCAAAATTTGGCAGCTTGGGCGTCTCCTTCTATCTTATTCCTCCAAGGTTTGAACGCGCTTCGCCTAGACACCTTTCCAATGACATCTCAACTACCCTTCTAGATTAGTAGTTCCGAGTTTAAAAGTTACGGACAGATGGACGGACCAAGCGGTTTTCTGGGTTTTAACTTTTAACATGTCAACAGTTATTTCAGTTTTAAATATATACGTATTATACAGTAATCACGGTCTTCGGATTGATACTGGAGGAGCACTAGGTTCGAGTCCTGCATCCGGTCATCATGACCGAAGTTTCTTCAGTTTCATCGGCAGGATGGTACAGAGACTTAAGAACTTCTCTGTCTTTGGCCCCGAAAGAGTTCTCTCAAGGTACGTCGTCTGTCAAACATGTGACAGACCATAGTCTGCCCAACCGACAGAAAATAAAACAAAATGTCATACCGTAAGTTATTAAAAAAGTCGCACAGGTAGCGTAAAAGACTCTCTTTAACTCATGTTTTTTTTATTTGCACTGTATATACGAGTTGTCTAGTATAACGGCTTAATCGGTCTGTCCTCTCTAAATTTTCTCCCTTCTTTCATACATGCTTAATAGCGAAATTATTGCTACTTTTTAAAATATATTTTTTGTGTATGATTTATGCTTCTAAGTGATGACCCTTTTTCCCTTCATTTCTTTACTTATTAAATGATAAAGTATGGTAATTAAAGAGAATACTTAGGTGTGCAGAATACTTATCTAAAAGTGGAAATCATTTACAGCGATAAGGCAAGTAGAGTGCTGCCGCCAGTAAATTCTGTGATTTCTGGTACTACATAACTATCCTGTACATTTAAGTAACCTCTTTGTTCCACATTCACTGATTTATTTATTCTGCATCTCTGTCGAATCTGTCAATTTTATCATTCTGTGCGATTTGTTCATAAGATTTCATTGTTTCTCATCTGCTAGGTTTTCCTCCCTCTGCTCTGCCCTGATACAATTCCACTTCTGTAGTATATTCTTCCTATTTTGTATCATACCGGCTGGTCTGTACTTAGGTTTCCATTGTTCATACAGCGCTTTTCTTTAGTACTTCCACTAGCTAAAAGTTTATTTCTTAAGTTTCTAACGTAAATAACTGCTATGCATTGTGAGCTAGTTTTCTCTTGTGCCTGGCTTGTGAAATCCGTCCAACTGTTGTAAAATTAACATGTAATGACATATCTGTTAAGTCTTCGTAAAATAAAGAATACATTTGAATTTATTGTATTAGTTGAGTCTTATTGTTTCAAAATATGTAGTAACTATCAGTGTAAGGAAATATTGGGAAGCAAAATTCATCACTGTGAAAGATTATTCTTGTTCGATTGAAGAATATTGTAATCTAGAACAAAGGTTATAACAAAGATGTGTTAGTAGCTGGTGATACTCTTGATTGGGAAAAATTAAATTGTGAGTTGCTCGTTGTTGTATTTTTTTTCTCAGGCGACAAATGTGGTGATGAAATACCCAACTTTAACTTGTGTGTGTGCGTTACACCGTTGTTCGTTAGTTGCATGTGATATGTTGGAAAGTGTAGATTTGTTGTTGTTGTTTTTGAAGCAGCATTGGCTGGCTACATGTGCTTGAATATTTCACGTAGTTAGTCTTTGCTTTGTTAGGACTGAGGTAGATGAGAACAGGACATCAGTGACTCCTTCACCTAGAGATCAGCACACGAGGGATGGAACATTATCAAGAAGCAGGTGAGACACCCTTGTAGCAATAAGTGTTCTCTCCTCGTTTCTTAAATTACGTTGTAAGGTGTAAGAGATAGCTCAACACTTATAGGTATTAACGAAGATAATCATAGTATTTTTATAAGTAGTGCACAATTAACTATATTAAATTCTGTATGTTAATAAAACACTATCAGGTTTCGTATGGATTTGGAAGACGTCACAATTTCTACTACTATATTTCTGTTTTTCGTTTTCTTCCATTGCCTATATATTTGTATTCTTATCTATCATTTTTGCGTACATTGTAATACAATAAGCACAAAAATCTCATAATAATTCCGCCACTTCTTAGGCGATAAAGACCAGGTTGGTTTATCAGTAGAAAGTCGTGAAAGTTGGTAAAAAAAAGCAGGTAGATTGTAATTCCTTTATACGCTTTAATGGCTTGTGTGTGAATACAAATAGAAAATGTACAGAAAATTTTTGTCGTCAACGTAGCGGAGAGTCGAACCCTGATCTCCAGATTGCGATCGAGTGCTCTACCAGTTAAGTAAGCCACTAAACGACGCCAACATTTGGTACAGAATTGAGTCCTGTCGTCTGGTAGCTTAATTGGTAAACTCCTGACTGGTGATCGGAGGTTCAGAGTTGTATGCCTGGGCAGAGTGGCGCCCAATTTTCTTGTACATTTTTTAACTTTATGAAAAGGTGAGAAACGGAAATCTTTTGTCCTATGAGATTGAAGGGGAAACCTGTAGAGATTCATTACTTGTATTAACTATCCATCGTGAGCTAAATATGTCTAAAAGTCTGAAATTAAATTAAATTCGTAAGAAACTATAAAACAATACGGGAAATAAACAAAACAGAATAAGTCACCTGTGATTGGAAATGGGGCAGATATTCTTCCCTAAATCTTGGCCATAAATCTTAGGAAGAAACTATGGCGTTCTGTAGATTGCATTTTGCACTAGCGTTCTAGTTTTTGTGGCAGCAGCGTGCCATAGTCAATAAGAAATTACAGTAAGTCGCACACATAACTTCTTTCGTAATCCTTAAATTGAAAATATTATTTTAGGTCTTATACATTGAAACTGTTATTTAGTGTTGCGTTTAAAGAAACCCAGAAGGCTACCTTTAAAGACTAGATAGTTTTTTTTGTTTTTTTTTACCAGTATCAGAAAATGTGTTGTTAGTTAGTTATTATTTCTTTATTTAGATACTCGTTACCAAGCACAGAATCAACTTTCCCTGATTTTTTGTCTTAAATTTTACGAATCGTCTTGAATTTGATAAAAGAAAATAGTTTTCGGTATTGAATTTAGCGAAAAGCTTTTTTAATATTATTTTACATGTAGTCATGAACATTCTCTAAACAAGTAAATTAAGGGTACAACCAAAGAGTCAAGCACTTTGTTACGTTGTTACATTCGTGTTAAGATACAAACAACTGTAGATGTTAAACGAACCCTCCGTTTTCTTTTAGTTTATGAAAACAGATTGTGATAAATAAAAAACACGATTTGTTCGCTAGTTACTCGTGGTAACCTATAAATTAAATAAAGAGGGGTATCTATTTCGTAGTATGATTAAGTTCTTCTGGGAGTTGATACTTCATCGAAAACTTGTGTGAAGAAAATGAGTCGTGTGCATACTATAAATGTACGATATTTGTTGTAGTATTAACTGGATGCATGAGTAGTTTGTAGTACTTAGGGTTAGAATTGAGGACACTGTTCTTCGTAGGGTGAAGAAACAGCTCCCTGAAATTCGGATATGGAAAGCCAGTCTTGACAGAGGATTGGAATCGGATGGAGTGAGGTATCTTATTAACAAAGGCAGCTATGTCCAGCAATTTCGCATGAAATATTACTTGGAAATTTTTTGCGTGCATATTTTTTATGTGTGGTATATGTGCTTTCTTAATCTATATATAATGTAAGTGTTGTGTTGTCTATTTTCTCTGTTGTGATTTTGCATGATGTGTGTACATTTGGAATGTTTTTTTTGATTGTATTTTTTTCAGTGTGTAGGGGTATTTACGTATCAGTGTGTCATTTTGTGTGTTTTTGTATATGGGAGTTTAAAACGGTATGAACCTCTTAACTTGCACTATTTAAAATAACTAAAAATAGCTCTATCATCAGAAGTACAGAAATAACCTAAGTTGTTTCTTTGGATAAATTTTGTCTTTGAAAGGTGTGTTGATGTTCGATGTTTTATCAAAGGATTTGTTAGCGAGGAAGGAGGAAAGCGTTAAAAAAAAGTGCTATCATGAAGTGGAGAAAACACCCCTACTCCAAAGTGTAAATGAACGCTAAAATGTTTGATAGTCCTTACGTTTTCAATAAACGCAGTTTGTATATAGAAGCTAGATAATTCAAATGATAATGTAAAAACTTTTATTGTATAAAATGTACTTTTTGAATAGTTTGGATGTATGGATAAGCTTTTATTTCCTTCTTTTCTCCTTTTGCTACTAATATAATTTGTTTTATAGATTTTTGAATAGATGCTGCGTTTAATAGTTTATGCAGTGAGAAAATATTTTTCTTGAAATTCTAATGGTTTTTAGATAAATGGTACCGGTACTTGTTAATATAATTGATATATAATTAATATATATATATAAAAAGAAATCGGATCCAGTAGACTCGTTACGTGAACTTTGAATTTATACTGAATTTTGAGAATGTTTGCCTAATTATAAGTGAAGCGGGAATATAAATCTTATATTGAAAATTTCTTTGGTTCAAGTGGGACAATACAAAGATTAGAAAGGAATATGACCAAGGAGAGAGGAAATAAAAGGAAAAGGAGGAGGATAATTAGGAAGTGGACGAAATAATAGTGATGCAGAAAGAAATGAGAAGTATTTTCTATGTATAAACGGCACAAAACAAACATAATTTTGTGTTGTAATGAAGCAAGATTTCATGTTACGCAAGAGATATTCCTGGTTGTTTTCAGCTGCTGATGTTTTTATACCGAGCGGCCGTAGCTCAATTGGCTGCGTTGGTCCAGGAAACGATGCTAACGGCCGTCGATCCTGATAGTTTTTCTTCGTCCATGCCAGTCAAATGTCGGGATGGTACATTCAAAATAGGACTTGCCCGACTTCCTTCTAACTACTCCTTCACTATTCCGGCCTGAGCCAAAGTTGTCTTTGCGAGGAGCAGTTGTACGGAGAAGTTATGTAGCTATAGCTTTTGAAATCGAATCGTGTAGTGAACATTCTTCAGTCGATTTAAGCAGCATGCTGTGATTGGATTTTCACTTCTGAAGACATCGCTTCAGTTGAAATTCAGCAAACTATCCAGGCTTCGGAGTTTGAAAGTTGGGAAGGATTATGAGAAAGTGACTGAAAGTACAAGATGACTGGTTTTTCGTGAAACGTTTCGTGACTTTCCATGGTTTTGAGAAATGAATGGCGGAGGTAGGCGACTATTGAGGAAAGTAACTAAAGCAAATAAAACAACAGTTTTTAGAAAATATTTTTATTACCGTTCATTAAAATTCGTTAGTTTTAGTGTAAGTTACAAAATTAGACGCATTATAATTTAATTCCACCCTCGTGGATGTTTAATTGTTAACGAATCGTAGATGCAAATGATGGACAAAGAAAGATGAAGGAATTCTCGAACACTTTGCAAAACTTAATATCAAGTCTTGCATAATTTATTAACCAAAAGCGTAAGAAACCACTACTAGAAGCCTTGGGCTGTGTATTATAATGTATATAATACGAATTACACTTTGTACATAAAAGATAGTGAAAGATTAATGTCTGTTTAATATTAAAAAAAAACAAAAAAAAAACTTGTCAATAGTAATGGTGCGCAAGGGGATTGTACAACTACTTTATTACGTACGTGTAGACCTCCAATTTTTCTGTGGTTTATTTATAAAAATAATCACACTGTTGATGTTTCGGGTATATCAGAACCGTACATAAAAGATATAAGAAAGAAAGTAAATAAGAAAACTGTGTACAAAAGACGACACTTGAGTTCGCATGTATTGTGAATGATTGTTCCAACAGATACATAATGTAGCAAATATTTTTGATAGAATACCCTTACAGCAGGTTATTCCTACCTATACTATAGACGAAGGTAATAGAAAATCTAAATCAACGACCAATTTTCTTTCTTGGAACATACTCTCCCAACATTAGCCATTTTCTCCACATGCCTCAACAAACAGAAATCACTAACTAACTCCAATCTGGAAAATACAGTAATTGCGGAGAATATATCGGAATACGGAACTTTTGAGATGCTTCCTGACTATTCGTACAATAATTTTGAACCTTATAATATATATCAAACTTTCACATTCTATATTTTCAACTCTTTCGAAAACTAGAAAATTATATTTCACCCATTTGCTTTCTTGACCTAGCTCTGAAGGAATTTCGTCAAGGTTTACGTTACATCGTACAATAATCCCTATAATAGCCGCTAGGTAGCTCTTAATTCACACCAAATAACAATTAATCTTACATTCTTACATTTCCATTTCCATTAAAATCGTGTAAAGGAATTTTTTTGACGGATCTCTAACAAACAATTTTGTTCTGATAACAATACAACTTACGTTATTACACATGGTAACTTATCAAATAATACAATAGCTCAGTTTGTTACCACCCATACAATTCATTTTATCTTTATCTTACAATAGCTCCTTTACGTTGTATGCATGTGGCAGCTCTGTTTTCAAAAATCGTTCACACCATATACAAACTAAAGCATCGTCTTTTGTGCATAGTTTTCTTCTTCCTTTCTTTTCTATATATTTTACGAACGGTTTCTGAAATGGATGCAGTTATATAACCCGGAACATCAACAAATATTTTTACAACACGGAGGAATTGGAAGTCTACACAGAAGTAATAATTCAGTGGTTTAAATCAAGTTTTTATGGTTCTTTACTGAAATATCTTTTCGAGCTGTAGCAAGTTAAGTGATTTTCAGAGAAAGCTGAAAAAGTGTAAAATGTTTCCTTTAGGCATTCCTTCCGTGAAACTAATCGTAAAGCCATAATAAAGTGTACTTTCTTGACTTTAACGGTCTCCAAAATTGTAAAAGAAAGTCACATGTAGGCTACTCTATCGATTTCGACCTTGACTCGAGGTCGTCTACAGGGGCGCCCTTCTAGACGACTTCAGGTCGAGGTCTAAATCGGTTGGATACCTGTCCATATATGGTCAAGGTCTATCTTTAAAGCAATTAACTTGCACTCTCTTATCTCATACATTGTCCGTTTGGCTGATTGTCTTTTGAAGTTTAACAGTGTCGTCCAAAACATATTGTCTAGAAGAGTTTTATTAAAAATTGAAGTGCTAGGAATTTCTATACAATTGCACTTCATACGGAATCAACAAATTTAGTCTCTCATCTATATTATGGAAAACAAACGGGCTACTCAAGTTTCGTACTAGTAAATGTGTCCTGTTTCAAGAATCTTGTGATAAACCCAACCCTATAATCTAGTGGAAAGGCCATTCATGTCGGATCAGCACTGGTTTCCTTATCACGTTGGCACCCTGACTGAGATTTTACTCAGTCTCAGCAAGTAATATCGTCGTCGTAGAATAGAAGCTCTGCCCGCTCCTTCCCTCTTTCCGGAAAATATCTTCCCAAGGGACACCATTCCTCAAACTAGTGGCGGACTTAGACCATAGATGTCGTGTGCACAACACATTAGCGTAAATTTAAGTAAATAAATATATAAATAAGAACATTAAAAAGAGGTTTGTATATACATTAAACATTAGGAGGTTGAGATACTCTGTTGGAGTAAATATGTACTTGAGACTTGAGGGTATATTCTGATAGGTGAGTAACTAATTTCCAAATGATTATAAATCCCTAATTTTCTCTTTCTGTATATACATATGTGGGACACACACAGAGAATCAGACCCAACTAGAAACGTGAATTGTATTAAAACATATTATACGAAATTTTCTAACATTTGTTTTCATGGGGGGGTTTCTTTCAGCCCTGCAGTAATGTCAGTGGACGAGCTAGATGAAAAGGACTTTTCAGTCGATCATGCCCCTCTGCTGTGTTTCATTAGAGCCATTTGGTATGCTGTGATTTCGCATTCAGAGCTGGTCTGTTACTTCATGATCTTCCTTCACCAAATAAAATCAGCGAGCATTCTCTCCATTCCTCTTCCTCTGATGGTATTCCTTTGGGGATCGTTGTCTGTACCACGTCCTTCCAAGTCATTTTGGGTCACTATTATAGCTTACACGGAGGTAAGTGTCTCTTTCAGTACAATCATTTTACCCTATCTCCCATATTTTTTTAATGTAAATACTAGGTAATCAAATTGGTTTTTGTGTGTGTGTAAATGGTAAATAGTCTGATGAACTTTCACATGACAAAATTGTATTCTGTAGAATGAAGAATACGAAAACGAAAGTTGCAACAGTTTTATATCCATGAATTTTACTCGATGAAATATAAAATTGCAAACTGGTAAACGGAGTATCTGTGATAGTGTATGTCACTCGCAGACTATATAAAAAAATTTGAGTGTCTGATAGTAGTTGAAGAAGATACATAATAAATTATAATACTGATATAAAAGGATAATTATGAATGATAATGATGAATAAAAATGGAATGATATATGGTAGGATAATATGAATATGCATCCGAGTAAGGGCGAGTATATCAGGATATAAACAGTTGTTAAGTAACGCCAGCTACCATAGCAATCATGTGGAAGGTTGGATGATGTCAGACATTGCATGCTAACGTAAGTTACAGGCGTCATAAGATGAAGCGACCTCTTTGCTCGTAACTGCTATATCTAAGGACAACTGAAATTGAACGAAAATAAGTAATTTCTACACCATATTATGAGTTAGCCTAAAGTTTCTGAAATTCTCACATTATAATTTAAAGTGTTAATCAAATCTTAATTATGTTCTGTGAAGTTGTTTTATTTTCAGGCCTGGTTATAAGAAGTAATGTAATAAAATGAGGTATTTGAATAAAGAATTGAATGTAATTTCAGTCTTAAAAATGTGCTGTTCAATATCTTGTTACTGTAAATAAAAAATGTTGTTGTTGACTTGAGCTGACATAAATTTTCATTAGATTAGGTTATATTTGATTACGTTACGTTCATTAAAATCGCTTGTGATCCATGCAGAAGTAATTTCTCAAGGTAAAGAACTTATATCAATCAGTAGTCAATTTAACTTTAAGGAACGTAAGCTCAGTTAACGACATTCGATTAATCAATGTTGTACTAACTGTAGTTTAACCCAGGTGTGATTTCAACTCATTACTTAACTTCAGAACGTAGCTTTGATAACTATTATACATGCAAAGTAAATGTATTAAGAAAAGTAATCCTTCTCATGTACTCGTCAACAGTCAAAGACTTTAAGAATAATTATCAGTAACTACTTCCATTCACTTAATTCTCCACAAGAAACTTAAATTGTACTAAAGTATACCCATTTAAATGTACATGGTTAAGAATAATTTGTTAGTCTTAGTTCAGGAGAAATCAGTTGCTCCTGCATGGCTAAAGTTATATAATGACATTGACATTGTCACTATCTTTGACATTGGAGCGTTGCACTATCTTGTATAAAATGATATTCGCTAAAGCAAAACAGCATTTTCCATCTGCAAGTTTGGACATGTGTGGAACTGAACATACGAGACTCTTTTAATGACACTACATCGGGAATATGAGAGAAGTTTACGGTCCAGATTCGCAGAACTTAGGTTGTGGCTGGGTTACCAATTGCTTTAATATTGGCCAAGAACTCTTTAAAAATTTTGATAAGATAACATTGAACTATAAAGTAAATAATATAGCGCCCAAGACCGACAGTAGTGTCTATCTTCTGCTACTGTCTCACACTCACATCAGTATTCTGTCCGAATTCAACGTACCTAGTACACAATTCAGCTAAATACGTAGCACATGGGGACAACCAATTAACTGTAGTGCTCCTGTGGCACTGTTTTTTTACGCTTAATCGTGTTCAAAATATGCGTTTAATCAAAAACAAAATTCTATACAAATGAAGGGAGTGTGTTTTCATTCAATTCGATTAAGTGCAGTTGCACTTCCTTAAAACTACGTAGATGAATACACTACTGCTTAATAGAATCAACTATTAACATCCTTTTTTTTTTTTAATTTATTCCAGGTAATGGTGATAACTAAGTGTCTTTTCCAATTTGATTCACTTCCATGGAACCAGCAAGCCACGCCGGATAATTTTCCTTTCTTTCCACCGCGAATAATTGGCATTGAAAGGAAAAAGAACTATGCAGACTACGACCTTGCCCTTCTCATGATTGTGTTCTTCCACAGGTATTTCAGTAATTTTCTTCTGTCATTTATTATTAATTTTTATCATTAGAATGTGAGCATATGTTTCTAGTGTGGTTGCTTCGTAAAAGTAGGGCGAATTTAATATAGCCTTACTGAACATATCATCGGATGTTTGAATAGTGGAACAAAAATATCATGAATTAGATGACAGTACAATAAGTAGCATGTTTGAGCTGATTTGTGCTGAGCGTAATTTAGTTTTTATAGAGATTTTGCTCTTAAACTGGTGTATAATAATTTCATAAACTTGAATTTCAAAACGTAGTCTGCTTTAAATATCCATTTGATTTTTTCCCCGTATTGTCTATACGATCTGAAGTTCCTCTCAATTTAAGTAGAAAAATAGGGTTAACTATAGTAGTGACGACCAATTTTTAGAAATTTACAGGATGAATTGAGATAATTGTGTGATGTTTGTGAGTAATAGGGAGGAAAATAGTAATGTGGGTAACATTAGAAGTGAATAATAATATTGTTGTAGTTTGCTTTTAAGATGTTTTAGGACGCACTGCATGTTGTGGCGGAAGGAACTATTTTTCGTAGAGTTACAGTTGTTGTCATGTGAAAGGCGGTAAGGCAGTGTTGAAATGGCGCGTCTTTGTTATGGTTATGACATTTATTGTGTTAGTTTTATTGAATCGTATATAAATGACGAGGGAAAGTGAATTTTTAAGGTTATTTAGCAGAGTATTTATGTAAGGAAAGTAAAAGGCCCCGAAACGATTGTACACGACTTTCTAATGGCAATTGGGAGAGTTAACACGCCTGTGTGCTGAAGGTAAGTGTGAATATGTGTCAGAATATATTTTGTAATGACCGCACCTAACCTTACCTAACCTCCAGGTTCATATCATCAGTAATTTAAGATAATTTACAAAAAACGCAAAGAATGAATTATTAATAATAAATGTGAACATATAAAAATATATTTTGTAGAGATACATGACCGCACCTAACCTTACCTAACCTCCACGTTCGTATGATCACTAATTTAAGATAATCTACGGAAAGTGCAAGAAAACGATTGCGTAAACGGCTCGCCTCCCATGAACACGTAATGTGTGTGTTTTAGGTGATTTTGGTTTGGTTTTAGTGATTTTAAAATTGGTCCGTCACTACTATAGTAATGCCGAAAAATATTTCACTCATCACCACCCGTCTACCTAGTATATTATGTTACCGACAGTGTGTGAAATCCGGCATTCTACGAGGCCTGAAAAAGGATAAAAGAAACGAACTAACCTAACCTGACACAACCTAGAACAAAGATTATCCGTATAATACTTTACCTGAGAACATCAGGTTTTCTATAGAATACTGGATTTAATACATTGCCGGTTACATATTTAGTAATGGAGTGTTAGGGAGAATCGTTTCTTCAGTCCATTCATGCTGTTGCCGGGATTGTAGTAAAATAGAAGCCGCTAACCTACTTTCCTCTTACATTTCCCGGAAAATTAAGCCCATTTCTCAGGCTTGTGATGGGCTAAGGCCGAAGATGTGAATTAAAGAAATTTAAGGTTAAAAAAAATGTAGACAAATATTGGAGGTAGTATTTACAGAAATTAAATCGCAACTCAGTGCCAGAAAATCAAGCAGAATAGCAGTGACCTATTGATATAAATGTGCTTGTGCATGTGGAAAACACATTGTTTTCATCACTACTAGACCGTACAGAACGAATTAATATGACTCATACAGTTTATTATATGTCTTACGAGACACACATTGTGAAGAGCCTTGCGGATAGTTATCATATATGCCTTTATGTTGCGTTATGTTGGAGGCAAAATATTGTACAGAATTAATTACGAATACGAGTTAGTTGAAAAATTGCTGTAAAGTGGATCAATTGCTGAAAATTTTTATTCTCGTCGACGACTTTTCTATTATACCAATAATTTCAGGGTTTCCTATTGTGCATTCTAGGGAATATGATACTCTACTGCAAACAATAGTTCTATTGAAATCGGTCGAAAGATTCCAAAGAAAATATTGTGATAAAATTGTACTAACTTTTTTTTCGCCCGCTTTAACTGAAGACACATGAATGTATTTTGCTGTTTTGCTATTTATTTAGCGTTGTATTCGGTTATTTGTTGAGGTAATGTTTTGTATGAAATAACTAGTAAACTTTCTGTGCTATTTGTGATTTCTTTCTGTAGATTTATGATGAAGTCCCTTGGATTGTGGAAAACGTTGGAACCAATGAAAGTAGATTCGAGTGATGTAGGACCAGAGGAAGATTCTATTGCAATTCCAAGTTCTCAACTATCAGCAAGTCATTCGAGACAACCATCGATTGATTCCTCACGAAGATCATCTCATCAAGTGGCAAGTATATCGGAAGAGGAGGCATCAACCGTCCCGCCATACGTCATACTTCAGAAGCAAGTGGCAAACACAATACACAATCTTCCGGATTTGACCAGATTAGCGTGAGTTGTAAATTTAATTTTTTATATGCTACAGTTGTCCTTCCTGATCCGCGAAATCACCATCTACGTTTTTACTGTCCGCGGTTTGTAAAAGATAAGAAATAAAATAAAAAAATTGAATTTCAGTTCATAAATTTCCTTTTCGCGCGGTGTCGTTATTTTTACTCTCAGTTGGTGACATGGTTTCCATCAAAGCGAAAGAAAAAAAAATCTGGAGAATTCCTCTCCAGATATTATTTACGAGGTATGAGGAATTCTCGAGGTGTTGAGAGTTATTAAACTTATTTCTGTACTGTTTTTGTCATAATTATATTCGTCTGTTATTTCTTTTATTATCTTCTTTCCTGTTTTAATATGTATAATTCAAAAATTAAATTTTATCATAAATATGAATGATTAAAACGTATATTTTACAGGATTTTGTGTTTTCTGAGTTTCATCCGTGTGAAAGCTAGTACCAAATAGCTGCTGATAGTGGGAGACCACAGTTTATACTTTATATACATGATTAGATTTTACGTACAGATAAGAAAATGATCGGGAAGAGCAGTGAGATAAAATTAAGATATTGAAAAGAGTACTTACATTTCGAAAATGATTCACATGTCTTATTCGGTATTGTAGTCTATCCTGACTCTTACGTGGGTATAATATGTCTGTTGTGTATACTTTAAATTAGGCCAAATTCCATAAGCTAGTCTCATGACGACTATATCGTTAAGATGTGCCTTTATAATTATTACGTTAGTAATAGTTCACTTCCAGATATAGATAGTCCAGGTATAGTAAATTTGAATTCTTCAACAAGTAACATTCTCAATTTACAAATGATAACTCAAGCTTAACCGTTTATAGAGAGAGAGAAGCTTACAAGTAATTGCTTATGTTCATTTTGTTGTAAACATATTGCAGCCATCTCATTATAACAGTAGTATTTTCATCGTATCTTTATCCATTACGCATTGGAGTAACTTCCAAAGACACTTCTAAAAACATCTATAAGCTCTAAACCATTACACAAATCTAACGTTCCAGTGACATTAATCATTAACGGTATCTAAGGTTGTCGTTAATTCGAAACTCACATAGTGTTTCTTGAGCTGATAAAGTTATATTGTTCCAAAGACTCATAAAATCATAACTTCCTTCATTTCTCACGAATCATTTCCCCTTCTGAACTCTTGTAATTACAAGCAATGTTACAAATTATATTAGGTTCGGTCAGATAACTTCACAGACAGTTTCAAAAGAGTTCAAACAATAACAGCTGAGTTAAAACCGGTCAAATAAATACAGAGTTTAAGACATTACAGTATGGCAGATTGAATTGTTAAATTAACGTCATAACCTAGCTGATGAGCTTTTTAAGGACGAGACCTTCATTTTTGGTATAGTGTGCTCCGAATCACTCCACTGAATTGAACCCGTGACCACACGCACAGAGAGAGAGCGTGCTAACATCTCAGTCACCATGGTTATTACATTAGGCAGCATTAACACATTACGTATTAGTAACATCAATATGACTTCCAACCAATCCAAATGGTCTGATCCATCACTTATTTTAGTTCCTATTTGAATTTTCTTAACCAAACGTATCGACAATAAGTATCCGCAATTATTCTTCTTTCCTTAGTCCATAATGCTTTTATAAGTCAGGTCAGTCCGTAATGCTCTTATAACCAGTTTCTTTAATAACATTCAACACTCGTTCTTTCCTTTGAGTTTCAATTGTTATTTTTCGATTTACGTCGTTTTCTTTCAGTTTAGTTTCCTTTTTTCGGCTTCTACTTTAACTTTTCTGTTTCTTCCTCTTTATTTACTTTCTTTTTTTTCTTATTCAACTTCTCTTTCTTCGTCATTTTCTCAACTTCTTCTGCTTCAGTTTCTATCTTTCCTTCCTCTTACTTTGCTTATTCTTCTTTATACTTGATTTCATAGCATTAATCATCTTTTCCAGTTGCCTAAAGGCCATCTGCTTTTCTAACTTCTTTAGCTTCTGTTCGAATATGCTCCGAAGTTTTGACAAAATATTTTCTACGCCAAGATATCAAATCTTCTTAAATCCTATTAGGAATAAAAGAAAAATGATAAGCTGTTTAATTAAGGCAGTAGTTGAATTTGTTCCTTACCTTTTATGGATATTGTAATCCGAAGAATCGATCAATCAATCGTTATTTGGAAATTAGTTTATTGACTCAAGGAAATATGGAAACTAGCTTAGAAGATATTTGCATTCAAATTAGTTTTGATTTATTCAAGGAATATTTGAGAGGCTAGTACATTAATGTTGTAAATCAACATCTGACATAAAGGTTAAGATGAGATACATATTGATAGAATAATATTGTGTAAATACTGTGGTTAGCTAATGGAACCTATGAAGCAGTGTGTGTGTAAGAAGTAGTGTGACATTTTATAGGAGGATATCAATAAAAGGATCTCGTTATCTTGTTTTGTAATATTGCTTATTAATAGTAGTAATACTCGTATTTCTAACCTAATCAAAAACTCCTGGAGTTCGTAGTCATTCTTTGATACTTAGCGCAGTATATAACTGTGTCGACTTTGAGTAGGAAAATCAGAAAGGAAAATAATAAATGTATCGAAATGAACAGTTTAAATTTAAGGTAGATTTTAATTACAGAAAACAGTAACGGAAAATTAACAGTGCTTGCGTGGAACACAACAATGAATACACACAAACCAAGTTTTTGTGATGTCATGTGTTGTGTTATCACATCGTGCGGTTGCTGGTAAATGTACGTAAGTCACATTTACAGAATTTCTGAGAAATGAAATATAAAGATCTTGAATAGTTATGATAAATCACAGAATTTGTCAAAACGGATCGCAAATCTATTATTATAATCTATGAAGTCTTGTAATTTGTTACTTGGTTAATTTTAATAGTCATAGATTGATTGATTTTTGAGTTCTTCAGGCATGTAATCCCAATTTTTGGGAAAATGGACTTAAGTATTTTTACCAGCAACCTGATGATATGTTATTGTGATCTTCTGGAAGTCAAACGTGATAAACTTTCTCGAGTATTTAGAAAGCTGGTTAAACTGTTGTCACAGTATTTAGTTTATGGAGAAATTAGGCGTATATTTTCAGCCTTAAGGTGTTGGTAGTCTTCACCAAATGAGATATTGCGTAACAAACCAATTCTAGACTCTTGTTAGAAGGTAGCGTTCCAAAATGAATATTGTCTGTTTCAAACGTACTCAACTATTGGTTTTCCTACTTAATTATTGATTTATGTGTGTGTTTCTAATTTTCAGGATGCAGAAATATATGATGGCTATCAAGGATTTCTTTACTCAACTTCTAGATCCAAATTCGCGTGTAACAACAGACGTGTATGCTTATATGTTCATGTGTGACTTCATTAATTTCATGGTGGTGTTAGTTGGTTTCCCGGCCTTTGGCGTAAGTATACTTTGCAATTGTACTTGTAATTCAGCTGTGTTTAACCCAATACAGTTAAAACTTTCACTCTAGAAGCAAATTTCAGTTAACTTTATTTTACTGTTAAGAAGTTTTATTCATTTGAAACACATTTCAAGATCTTGTGGTTACGACTACGTAAAGTGACAATATGTCATTAACTTTATGTAATTAATGAAGTAAGTAATGTTGTTGCATTGTTGTTATATTTGAATTTGATTAGTTTGTGTAAGTGTTGATGGTGTGAGTTCTTTATAAAAACCTAAATGTGCGTTTTGTGTGAAACTGAATTTCCTCTTTACGATTTTGAGTTTGTTTTTTATATAAATCTTTTATCAGAGGTTAAACTGTGTGTTAATACCTAATTAATACCGTATACAGCTTACGAACAGCTCACCGGCACGGTGAATCTTCTTACTATAATAGCCTTGGGAAGCTTTTCTCAGTCTTGCATATTAGTATAAGATCACCGGCATATTTCTTCGATGTTCTTAATTTATATTAGGCTATTCAGGATCTACTTCAGTGTAGGGTAAACTATGCTCATTGATACAGAATCGTCGAGAAGCAGGAATTTTCATAATGCTGTTTACCTGGTTGATTATACCGAATGAATGAGAAGTAGCCATTACAAGTGGCACTTCAGCTTGAGTGCATTGAATACCGCTATACTCTGCTGTACTATACGCATTATCTATTGGAAATGAGAGACTAAATTATTAAAAAGTAACAACAATAATTCATTTAGGAGTTTGTAGAAATTAAGACATGTACGTTAACCTTATTTATTCCCTTTGTACAAGTAATTTGGTAACTACATGATAATGTGAAGTTTTTGAGTAGCCAATTTTTTTGGTCGTTTCATTTAGTATTACTACGAATACTTACTAAACTTTTCGTAGCTTTCATAGAAGGAATGGGATATTAGTATCACGTCCAATAAGCAGGAACGCTTCACGTTTCCATTTCCATTTCACGAATAGTGTAAAATCCCAGGCCAATAGTCTAGTGGCGAATGTCGCGGACTTCGGATCTACACAGGAAGATTGTACTTGTTCGAGCCTTGTTCACACCGGCCATTCTAACTGAGGCTTGGCTTAAAGTTATTATTCATATTACGTATAATGTTAGTAATAAAATCGAAATGTTTGATTGCAATGTTAGTAATATAAAATTAAACTAAACTGGGTGGCGCGACAGCCCCTTAAGGGCCGTGGGCTGTCAGAGTCAGTCAGCGTAACGCCTCTTCGTAGTCTTATGTCTGACTTTCGTGACTATAGTTCGCTACTTTTTTTATTTAAATAGCTCCCCAATTGTCACGATGCTGACACCTAAATTTTGAACCCCCACCGGGAATCGAACACGGGACCACTCGCACTGAAGTAGAGCGCGGCCGACTAGGCCACGCAAGAGGCTCTTTTTAGTAATATATTTACATCTTTTAAAGTCGCGTTAAAGCTTGCTGTGAAATTCCATGATGATTAGGAATTTATTTAGCCTTGATTTATGACACGGAAAGCTGGTATATTACTTCAAGCTTTCAGTCACTCAAGAAATTGAATAAATGAAGGTTAGAAAATAGGAAAGAGAAAGAATTAATTCACCATGAGTTTCGTCAGTTTCATCATCTAAAGTAAACTTGCTTAGAGAGCGTGTATGATTCTGTGTTACAGTCTTTTTTTATCGAAGTTTTCAATTAGTATAAAAATAATTGAGTGATAGAATACATATTTTTATCGATGTCTTCGTCCTTTTTAGGCCCAGCAAGGAGACGGCGGTGTTGCTGCATATCTTGAAGAAAACAAAGTTCCTGTACCGTTCCTTGTAATGTTGATTCTTCAGTTTGGTCTCATTGTGGTAGATCGAGCCCTCTATCTTAGAAAATATATTTTGGGGAAAATAATTTTTCAAGTCGGCCTCATTGTAGGGGTTCATATATGGATGTTCTTTATTTTGCCGGGAGTTACTGAGAGGTAAGTTAGATGAGAGAATCACGTTTCTTCACGATGTTAGTTATACTTTCATTTCCGCAGTAGAATAAAAAAAAAAAAAAAACTGACAACACTTTTAGTTTATCGGTGTTTTCAATAACTTATATAGCATTTATTTAGAGTAGTTACAAATAATTTACAAATTAACGGTTCGTGGGCACTATTATTTGTGGATTTGAGTAGAATATATTTCATTATGGTATAAAGCTTCGTCACAGAGTTTGTAAATTACAGATCCGAAATATAACTATAAAACTGAGTTAAGAAAATAGCAATGACATTAAAATATTTGAAGTAGCACGATGCACACAAAAACGAACAAAAACATGGTATTTTGAAAACTTGTATTTTCACGGAACACAGTGGAAAGTACGTTTTAAATATATAGTACAGAAATGTACACTAAATTTACTTATATGAAAATGTGCTCCTGTGGAAATTTCATCTCGGTTTTTGCTCTATAGTTTCCTACAGAGGAAGACAACTTTTAAATAAGTGAATACAGATATCTGACATGATCTGAATGACAGTGAGGAGGAGATAACGCGTTGTTGTTAATCATTTGCGTCACATTAAGAAAACTATAGCTCCTGAAAGTTCTCTTACCTATCAGTAAGGCTTGGCGAAATGTTATTGTCGTCGTCTCAGAATATAACAGTCGACTTATACATAGTCTTCTTAGCTGTTTGAACTCACCATATGTAACGAGTCTATAAGAAAATGTAAATTGTTTGGCATCATGTAATAGATTGTCCAACCTAGCCTCTCGAATCTAACGGCCGGTTACTCTCCCTGACTTCTGTTGCGGTACTTAAATAACTGAACATTATTTCGGATTTTAAGCCAGTCTTGTACCTCTTAGTCTACCGGTAATTGCTTTCCAGATCGTATTTTCTGCTGAGTGCACGCTCCCAGTGGAGGCATTCTTAATGTTAAGTGGGTCATTGAAAGCTTGCTCGCGTCGAATCGGATGGACGCGGGTTCAAATTTCTGGACTGCCTATTCTGGCTGTAGTTTCCCTGGGTTTTGTCAGTCATATCAGGATGTTGCCCTTGAGTAAAGGCCAGAGTCACTAGCTTCTTGTTCTATGAATAAAGTAAAACGTGTTTACGGCCTCAGCTGCAAAGAAGAAGAAGAAAAAGAAAAGTTTCATTGAAGCCTTTGTTTTCAGGTATATATACAGAAGGTCGATCCGTCTATATGTGTCCGATTTGAAACCTGCACCCCTGCCACAGATTCAGAAACAGTGCAGGGAAAATGGGTGTGCATTGGGAACAACAACGATTAAAAACATAATTAACTGACATAAACACAACGACGTTCCAGCACTTCGTTCACCCACGAAGAGGAGTAGAAAGCGACCGTGTACAGCGGTGACTCGGTAGCTCGGAAGTTGCGGCGAATGTCCTTACAGGAAAACCCTCCTCCACAACTTGTGATGGAAAGACGAGTGCACGTGGCACAACCGACTGTGAACCGCCACCTACGTAACAAATTAAAGCTCCGGATGGTGTTTAAAAGTCGTGGACATGTCCTTACTGCGGTTCATCGGAGGGACAGAAAAACCCGCTGCAGGCGCCTCTATGAACGCCATTTATCCGGAGACAAGTGGAAGTTTGTAGCCACAAACGATGAAGCATGGATTTATCTAGCCGATTGTGGCAAACTTCGAGCCACCCCAAGCGATGCAAAAACCCGTCCTGACTTCATCCGCCAGTGCAGAGCAAGTTCTCGAAGGGCTTTATGGTTGTCGCGGGATACTGCTATGAAGGCAAGTTAACGATTCGCCGAGTGTCTAACAACTACAAGATCAACTCCGCATTTTATCAGCAACATATTCTCACAGCAATTTATACAGATCTACCCCGTTTGTATGGAAATGCAGTAAATCCAAGTCCGTGTGCATATGGACAAGGCCTCATCACATACATCGCGTTCTACCCAGCGATTTCTGCAACAGATGGCAACCACGTGTTTTGTTTGACATTTCCATAATGAAGTGACATAAGTATTGTTTATTGGCTTTTGATAATGTGTTTGAAGACTGAGGTTTCAATGATGCTGTGAGTTGCAAATCTTTTAAAAATAAAGTTTGAAAATTATGTACAAAAACCACATGGTAAAAAAAGCTTATTTTTAATAAATACGTCCTAAAGGCGTCTTTGCATTGTATATATTTTATTATATGAAAGAAATGTTATTATTCTGCAAGTATAAATACAAAAATCCTAACCAAAGGCTCTCTTATGATGGTTACTGCCCTTTCACACTGGTCTTTTTAAGTTTAAGTAGGTATAACGGACCACCTTCATCTTGTGAATAGCGCATTCTAGCTTTAGCTTGGATTCGCAAGCTCCTTTTTTAAAAGATTGTTTTTCTCTCTCTATGATGTCCCTTTTTATACGAACCTTTTGTGAACAAGTGAAAGTAACTTAGATTTAGATTTACAGTTAGAACGAATTCTAGAGAAGGGATCTAACCATCAAAAAACATTTCAATTATTGGACCAGATTTTATATCAAAGGAATCAACCAATTAATACCTGACCTGACAGAAGAGCAGTTAAAGTTAAACATAAACAGTTAGATTCACCAATAATTATAATTTCTTAATTACCGCTTGAATCAGAAGCATATTACATGTTATATATGTGTACAAATTATGGATACGTCTTTACGTATTAAAATGTGACATATCTCTTTTCTGCAAAACGTGGACTAATTATACTTGTAATTCGAAATTGTGATATTATTGGTATTAAAATTTAAGAAAATTAAGGGTATCCTTCTCTTAACCAACATCTGAACACAAAACAGCCACTTAATCAAAACATTCCTCCCAGCTCTTTGCATAACCAGGAGTTTGAATTCATGCTTTGACCTTACAACATATATTTTCCTGACCTACATAATTTAAAGGGTGCGTTCTGGTTATTTATTGCGTTGTATAAGGATGGAACGTGAAAGTTCTAAATACGCAATTATTGTTGTAAGTAAATGTTCAAAGTTATGAAATAATGTAAGTTACAAATCTGTAATAAGAACTTTTTACTTGCAGGCAATTTAACGCAGCATTACCCCCTCAGATATGGTATATTGTGAAGTGTGTTTATCTCTTATTATCTGCATATCAGATTAGATCTGGTTATCCTACGCGAATCCTTGGAAACTTTGTGTGTAAGAAATATAACTATCTGAACTTGTTCTCGTTCAGAGGGTAAGTATTATCTGGCTAAATTGTCTATCTATATGTATAATATGTATATAGTAATATACAAAGTTGTTTTAATCTGCGGATATCGGGTAGCTATAACATATTAAAGAATAGAAAAAGTGCAGTGTTTATGTTTTATTTGGTTTCCACCAACCTTGAAATACCTTGTACATATCAAAAATGTCCATTTTTGTTCTGTTACGTTCTCGTTACTGCATCCTGTACGCTTTCCATTCATTTCAGTTCTTACAAGGTATAGAATTTCTGCCAGTTATTCTGTTTGCAAAAACTTCAATTATATTCCGTTTTGTTGTAAGCGATATCATATCACCTTCTGCCATAAACACTATTTTCGTCTTTCCAATATTCCAAAGCATTTGCTGTTGTTTCACGTGTTGGCTTGTTCAGTTTTCTTTCTTACCTCTATTCCATGAAAGAAGGCGCTCTTAAAGCTTCGAAAACACGAATAGTTGATAATGAAATAGCTATCATAGAATGAAGGCATGACTGAAATATTGCGTAACTCGACCTTAACCACTAGGAAAAGACTGTTGGAACGTTCTAAGCTTTATTTTATGTGTAAATGTATTTAATAGAAATGAAAGGGGTAATAAAAATATAGCCATGGTAACAAGACCAAAAAAATAACGAAGAACTGTTTTTCTTTATTAGTAAAGCTAAAATAGAAAAGTAAAACAAACTATACGTGTCGTTAATTTAAACTGTACAAATTATCTTGGCCACCCTTGATCTCGGGTATACGAATAGAGGCAGAGGAAGACATGAGGACGGGGAAATCGTGCCACATATTGTGCATTACAGATGAACAATGTGTTGTCAGCCTAATATAAAGTTGTATTGTGTCGAATGACAGTATTCTAATTTTAGACTAGTCTAATGAAAATTTGTAAATATGTTTTCGGAAATAATGTTTACTTGCTTTGCAATTTTCGTTAGTGTCCTCAGCTAGTATTTGAATATATTTGAAGGGGTACACGGGAAGAACGATCAAGGTCCATTTTTGAAAGTTGTGAGAAAAAAAACACATTTTAAGATGTAAAACCTTGAATTTGAAGTTATTTTGCCCTTAGGCATCTTTGCTTTACGTCGAAGAAATGCCTAGACCCAAAAATAACTTTAAATCCAAGTTTTTACACAGGAGAACGCTTTTTTTAATTATTATTTTATTATTACAATTTTCAAAAATGGACCTTGATCGTTTTTCCCGTGTACCCTTCATTTTGATTTGTATCATATAATAGCTCTCTTTCCTTTTTTTTTTTTTACTTGTATTGCATGTGTAAATTATAATTATTTTTATTTTCGAACCAGTCAAGTTCGGTTTCTTTCTGATGTTGTGCATTAGAGTTTAGAAACTGAAAGTGTTTATTGTTTTTTCTAGATTTATGGCGGTTCCTTTGTTGTTTGATATGAGAACTTTAATGGATTGGATTTGGACAGATACTAGTATGACATTGTCTGATTGGCTCAAGCTGGAAGATATTTTTGCTCATATTTTTCAATTAAAGGTAAGTTAGTACAGTATTTTTTTTAATTGATCCTTTTGCTAATAAATGACTTAAGTTAAAGTCTTGATTCTCAAAATTCTCTCTTAAAGACTATAGATGAGTGAATGAAGCATTAGAAAAAATAGTGAATTTCAAAAATGTCTGACAGTGAGATTTTAGGTAGCTATTAATAAGGGACCTTCCTAATCCCGCTTTGTCTGTCACTCCCTCCATCCGTGTCAAAAGAATAAATCTCATGAAACCTGAGGTGTAGGGATGTGTCTTTAGGTGTCATTGGAAAGGCCTTGGCTAGACTACCTCAAAGCTGCTGAAACCATTCTGATTGGTGCAGTGTTGCCAACCTATCTTTTTACATTCAGTTTTTCAAATTGCTTCCATTCCATTAGACGTCCGTACCAAAATGACAAACATTATTCAACACTAAAAAAATACCGTCTATGTTCCCGTCCCCACGCACTCCAGCTGTCAGAGTTACCATATTATTTTCTTCTTATTCAGTTTTTCAAATTGGTTCCATACCGTTGGACGTATCTACATAAACAGTGTTCGACACAATAAAATAATACTGTCCTTAAGTACCGCAGTTGTCAATGTTGCGAATCTATTTTATAAAAATGCATGTCTGTTACACAGGGTGTCTACCACCCTGGAATACTCAGGGAATTTTATAAATCTGGAAAATTCATGGAAATCTATAATTTATGAAGACCCAGGGAAATTTATTAGGTGGACCTGTCCACAGTTGGTAAGAGCACTGCCCCGGCAAGGCGGAGGTCGTGGGTTCAATTCCCACTGCTGATCGGATTTTTTCAGTGTGTTAAAATTCTATATTTTAAAGAAGTTTTTCACTTGTGAAATATCAGTAATGTACAAGATCCTTGGAGTGAATAGTGGTGGGATTAAAAAATGCAATTGCGTGTTATTTACATGTTCCATTGTTCTTAATTCAGGGAATTTGAAAAAAATAAATAAATATAAATCACGGAAAATCTGAAAAACTCAGGGAATTTCAAGTTACAAAATTAGTAGACACTATGTTATATATACAAATCTACATACGCTCATTGATTTACACCAAATTTAGCATGCATGTGCATCTGCATCCCAGTTGTCAGTGTTTCCAGCCTATTTGAAGAATTTAATTTTTCAAATTGCTTCCATACCGTTGGCTCACTAAATCTTGAGATTCTATTAAGGCACCCTCGGAGACTTCGCGGTTGTTAGTAGACTCGGAGAGCTCAGTTGTTTCTCTAATTGATCTTGAGTGATTTAAAATTCTGTTTCAAATCTTCCTATTTTGATTAGTCTTGCTATTTGGAAATTAAGTCAACCTGAGCCTGAGATGCCTAAAGGCTATAAATAAAGTAAATCCAATTGAATTTGGAAATTTAGTGCTAGACGATAACACGTACGCTGCTGACGCGGCACCGTTCGGCAACACTCAGTTTTTTTCCGTCGAGACAGTGTTTTTCGGAGAGTGCCGAATAACTAATGTTGCATATCTGGTTTACTTTTACGCAAACATTGGCTCTGGTATTCTGTTTCGGATCGGTTAGTCAGTTAAACCTTCTAAAACGTAATTTTCTTCGTGATTTTTTGAGTTTTAATTGTAATAAAAAAAAAAAAAATAATAATTTTGGTAAGTAACGTTTTCTCATGTTACCTATTGTGCTGACTACACAGTAAATGATAACATCGAACGTGATAAGCTATAACATTTGTAGGACCCTCTTCTGAAGCTGCCACGGTAATAGTTAGTTGTTCACATCTTTTAATGTAATTCGGAAAATGTTCCCTTGTTCAAAACTAAATGGGATTTATCTATTAGAAATTTTCATTTTCTTCTGTGCCAATCCTTAAACCAACAGGATGGTTAGTACTGTTATAATGTGGGAAAGAAACGCGATGTTCAATCTATGCCTATAAATTGAAATAAGTCTATTCTTCTGACTCAGTTCACAAGATGTACAAGATAGATACAAGGAGCCTACTTTTAGTTTCATCTGCCTGAATTAATAAATTAAACAACATAAACCCTCAGTAACCCATTAGGCAGGTGAATAGTATTTCGTAGTATTATCAGTGTATCAGTATTGGCGTAGTAGTACTTATCAATATAGGCCTTATTCTCCGTCCCTTTCCTCGTAAGATGTCCTCAGCGATGGACGTTATTCTTCAGATAAACACGGGCTTAGGTTGTAGCTGCAAGTACAGTTGGGTAGAATAAATTAAGTGATATATGGATATATATAGCTGGAGTGAAAAAGAAAAGAAAAATATATTTACAATCCATTCTGCAGCTTTTCGTGCAGTTTCTGGAAATAAAATGAATGAGTAGATGTCTAGATTTCTTTGAATGCCCTTGTGCATATGTAAAAATCACCAATCTTTTTATTTGTTTTGCATAGTGCCAACGAAGAGCAGAGAAGGAGTACCCGCAGGCACGGGGAGAGCCAAAAAGAACTTTGATAAAGTACGGAATGGGAGGAGGATTCTTGTTTGCAATTATTGCTGTTCTCTGGTTTCCGCTTGTGTTCTTCGCCCTTGGGGGCACCGTGGGAACACCAAATGTTCCTTACGACGTCACCATGGAGTTAACGATTGGAGCCTATCAACCTGTGTTTCGAATATCGGTTCAAAACAATTCTCTGTTTAAGTAAGTCTTTTTTTTTATAATAATCTAGCATGTTTGGTTTAAATAGGCATGACTCATGTTGGGTACTTGAAGTTGAAATTGACACAAACTGTACTAGCCCAGCAAAGAAAAGAAAGTAACATTCGTTGGTTATTGTCAGTTACCTATTTGTTCTTTAAAGAGGGGAAAAAATGTTCTTTGTTTTTGTAAATAACAATTATGAATTTAATAAAGAATTTAATGATCATGTTTATGTTGGAGTAGCGGTAGAATGAAGCGCGATTAAAAAAGGGAATCACTTTTTAGTAGTTCACATGAATACGAAACAATAGGTTGAGTTGGGTGAAGTCTTTTTATAATTGGTTGCAATCAGTGATAAAGATTAATCATACAGAGATATGTATTGTACTTACATGTATTTTTAATGTAATTTACAGTAGCTTGTCATGCTCTAATAAGAATGTATGGTTCCATAAAATTAAAAGGACATGACCTGTTATTCTCTAGAACAGGCGTGGCCAACTTCTTTTCTATACGAGGGGCAATATATGATGAGGGGTAGCGTCACGAGCCTCACACTTAGACAGAACTTTAATAAAAGTAAACTTGACAGTTTTTCAAGGTAATAGATGTGTTTAATTGCTATCTGGATTAAATCATTTTACTACTGGAAGAACAATATGGAATACTTGATTGTAAATGTAAGTTTTTATATTAAATTTGATTACGTATAACAATTTAATATAATTTTATCTTGCCGTAAGCCTAGAATATTATCTGACGTAAGTTACTTTGGATTGGATTAGTCAACAAAACCACGCTTCAGCATTTAGCAGTCACTACATAAATAAAAAGAAAATAAATGATGTTACGAAGAAGGGAGTTGCAAGCAGCGCCTGTTCTTACACTATCACGTATTAATGGTTTCCCAAGTGAGTTAGGCTTTAGTTGCACCAACTGTACCATGACGAATAAAGAGTGCTCATTTAATAAAAATAAATTACGTTTCCCATCATTATGTGACTCAGCTGTCTGTTGTCATTCAAAGACGGCCTGAACCTGAGTTGCCTAAAGGTCCAGGAATGGATTTCGGTTTCGTTTTTTGGCCTGACCCATTGCTTGGAGGCTGTATGAAAATGGTAACGGGCTGCAACAGAATTTTGTTTCGTCCGGTCAGGCTTCTGGGGCCGAAATCCACACCCCTGCTAAAGGCCATAAATAAAGTCAAAAACAGTCATTCATGGCACCCGAAACGCAACTGAGTTCAAGAAATAAAATGATGTTAATAGCGTGCAATGCAATAAAATTATCCACGCAGAATTCTCACCAGTATTACCCAATATTAATGAAAACTGATCTCATTTTTTTTTTAATCTTAACGAAATTACGTCATACGTTTCTTTGAAATTAATGTCGTACATTTCTTTGAGACTAAAACACGAAGAAACAATATTTATGTGGAATTTTTCTGCTTTCTTGTAGATTTTCCCAGAGTGATTGGCATTCTCTCATCAATGTATATAGAAAAGATCGTTCAGCCCAAACCTTTCTCTCAAATTACGATTATCAAGATGTAATAGTTGCGCGAATGAATGGAGATTCAACAGCTGTGTGGAGCATTTCTCCTCCTGCCCAGCAGAAGATGATAGAAGAAGTTGCTGGAGGTAGGCTATCTTCTATCAATCAAGTGTTGTATTACGTTTTCAATTCTATCAAAGAACGAATCGCATTTGCATTTCTTTATGTACTATATTTTGTCATTCTTAGAACAATATTTTGAGAACCAACTTGGTTTATTTTAAAGAGCTGATGATCACTTACAGAACATTAATTTGGGACTCGTCCTACATTCTTTTATTATTGTTGTTGTTATTATATTTTTGGCGTCGACTTAATTAAGTGGCTCGGGGGGACAAAATAGTAAACACCGCGACATTCTTTGAAAGTAAGGCAAAAACAAAGGTTCAGTGTGTTCCTAAATCCTGAAAAATAAAATTTTTGGATCCAAATTTTTAAGATTTAGATATGATTCAATTTTGTTTTTGATACACTGTGAAAATTTTCTGTTGGGACTTCTCCCGAGCCACTCTGTTGCACTTATACGGTGATATATTGTGTTCTCCGTCAGTAACATGTTTGCGTAAAGTGTCATATATATATATATATATATATATATTCAGATTTTTGATTCATATAAATTACAGTTACATTTAATGTGCTATCGGGGACCTGCGAAGCTTTACATGTCCTTATGAACGTTTAATTGGCATTTTCCTGTGGTTTTAGTAGATAATTTTACTAGTTTGTATAAGGAACATACGCACATGTTTTTAGATACAGCTAGGCCTGACGGATACAGGCCTTGAACACGCACACAACAAAACGTTGAATTTTTACTGCTGCCTGTAGTGTTTTGCTGTTTCTAATAATTTTTGTTTTAAGGTTTTGAGTATACACAGAGTACTATTTCCTTTGCAGTTATGATTGTCCATGTTCCCAATTAAATAAAGTGATGTAATTGCTGGGTACATTTCTCGCTATTTTATAGGTCTTCTGTTCGTATCTTTTTAAAAATACAGTCTGCCGTATGAGTAAAGAGACTGTACAGTTCCAGGAAAGGCCGTGGAGGAAAAGGAGAAAACCTATTGATCGAGTGAAACAGCAGAATATGTTCTAATCGCAGGCAGAGATACAGGTTGAATGACGAAGCAGTTGAGTAGCAGCCAGTGAAGTAAGACCGTGTGAGTTCATGAAGTGCTGGGATACAAGAACACAGAGCGATAAGATTTTATTGCAAATTAGGCAAAAGAACAACAGACATATACAACAATTATATGCTAATAATTGTCTGAGCCAAATGCCAGAGCATTGAATGGCATGGGATATCTTCATCTCGGTCTCGGTTGCGAAAATCACGTGCGAGGGCAGTGACTCTTTGTTTTCTTTGATGCAACTGACATCATCCACCGCAAATTTGTTGCGGAGAGTACCACCATTATTGGTCAGTATTATTTGGGAGTATTGCGACGTCTAGACGCCATCATGGGATGTTTGCTGTTGCAAGATAAGGCACTTTCACACTGTACCCACAGTTTCTGGCCTTGAAGACGATCTGCGTGATGGAACACCCCTCATATTCGTCAGATTTGGCTCCATCAGACTTTTTCCTGTGCTTGAAACTCAAGTGTGCCTTGAAAGGGGAGCGTTTCAGCTATATTTCTGCCATTCAGCGTGCTGTGATACAGGACTTCACCAGATTCCAGACCAAGACGTTAGCCATGCCTTCGACGATTTGTATGACCGAAGTAAGCTTTAGGTAGAGTCAGCGGGGAAATACTGTTGTTTCTTTTTGCCTCATGCTTGATGTCTCATTACTTATCGGACACACTGTGTATATATAAAGACCAAGAGAAGTAGTCAATAAACAGCTGCACTGAGTCACCTTCTCAATCTGTTCCCAAATAGACTTCTATTGAATTCTATTGTAAAGGCATCATTTTATATTTTCCTTATTAACTTCCTTAGTTTTACTATTATTTACTTAAAAAGCTGCCCAAATTCAAGATGTTCCATAAGAGTTTTGCATTCTCATCGATCAAGTGCAAATTTCGGCCAATACTAAAGAGAGTTCCTGTTAGATGAGGGGGTTACGCACTTCACCTTTTTATCGAGGGGTCCCGGGTTCGGCTGCTGGGGACATAAGTATCGATGGTTCGGAGTTCACTTATTTACCACCATTTGTTTATTTTGTGACAATTTTGAATCCCAAACATTCCGACAGAACAGCCATCATCATATAGAGAAGAATAATTAATTAAACTTATCTGTATACACTGATTAATGTCGAAACAAAACTTGTATTATAAAATAAAGACTCACGTTCCTTTGGTGTATTTTTGTGTCATTTACCTTTGAGTGTCTGAGACACTACTCTGTATTCATTTACATGACGAAGGAAAGCTTTCCGGTAAGGATGGACTGAAAACTATTGAAACTGGTAAGCATGCATTTTTTTTTTTCAATTACTTTTGAATGTCAAGACAGAGTGAATACGAAGAAAATGCGAAGCTGCTATAAGGAATATTGGAACTGAGAGAGGATTAAAAACCTTAATTAAAGAAGGAAATACAAAATAATTTTCAGGCTAATATTTTTCAACTAACAACACTTCGTTTCCGGTAAAACGCTAAAATTGTTGATCACTGTCAAAAGTCTTAAATTATTAAGGCAAGTGTCCCCCCCCCCCCC